>JADWQK010001070.1:0-125856 GCA_017933935.1 Sesamia nonagrioides
TTTAAGAGTTGATTAGGAATAAAGTTCATCAATGTATGTTTTAAAAATATGATTTTTATTCTTAAACTAAAATAAGATTAGAATTTGATTTGTAATTTTTTTTTATGTTTAAGAGTAAATTATTAGGCATAAGGTTTATTTTCATGAAGAGTAGTTACAGTTAAAATTAAAATTCCCCTAGTTTGGTAACCATTGTAGATACAATGGTTAACAAACTAAAACAAATTCAGTTTAAATAAACTGAATTTGTTGTTGAATTCAAAGTAATGTTTAATGGCCATAACTAACTTCAAAGGCCATACAATATATTCGCAACAGAAAAGGAGCTTAATGTACTGCTACTGTTAGTATCAAATTAAATTAGATAGAAAATTAAACATACCCAGTGCCACATATGCCACAAAGGTATCTATAATCCTTGTTATGGACCAACAGATGCCTCTCAAGCTCCTCCTTACTATGGTACCATGCTGAGCAGTCCACACAGGAATAATGCACCAATCCATCAGGCTTCCTTAGTATCATAGCCAACTTATTCTTCGCTAACATACTCCTTTTTATGGCTAACTCCAAGTTTGGTACTGGCTCTGGAAGAATCTCATTGGTTTATAGGGAGTTAAAAAAATACATTTCGAATACTATTAGTTAAAAAAATGCCATACCATTATTACTGTCCATTTTCCTCACAGTATAACTTCACCTGAAATAATAAACTTTATAACCAAAAATTTATATGTTCAGATTAAAAACTTCTAATGTCGTTTTAGACAACTTTTCACTCGCGCACTACCGTTAGAAAGGGCAAGGACCAAAAAAACTGAACTTGAATTTGTGATCCCTTCCCCTTCCAACGGATATCGCCCAAGGCCCAAAAGCTCCCCTCTGCTTAGGGGTGACTACCCTTTGTCTACCCAAACTTCCCCTAAAGGAGGGGAGGGAACCCCACTCCGTACTCGACCCGATAGGAGGGGTGGATTTACCTTACCCGAACCCAACATTGATTCAAAATCTTCTACCTGTGTACAAAACCGGGTTTAAAAAGACAATTTAATAATAATGCTACACAAAATATTCCCAATAATTCTACAACTATTCTCTAATATTTATATTTTTCCGCGCGCGAAAAAGTTCTATAACTTACAAAATGCAACATGTTTTTATGTCATTACTACATACGCATACTTACGATTTTGTCATTTAACATATCACAAAACTTGAGATATTAAAAAATATGCACAAAGTGAATCATAAACAAAGAACTTCGAAAATTAATACGAAAAATAAAAATATTCGAAAAAATTAGACACAGACACGCACCCCAAACAAACCGTTTGAAAGTGATTGGAAGTGTTGCCTGTTGCTTGATCTGTCTTTCACCACAGAGCAAGTGATCATTATGTTTTCTAATTCACATCTATGAAAATGTTCATCTTGAGGCCAAAGAATTTGTATAATAAAATTCTTTGCTTGAGGCCATTGATAAAATATTATATCAATGCTTGAGGCACATTGATTCAAGTTAAACGCTTTGCTTAAAGCTGCATCACAGAGTAGGTACTATACTATATGAGCTTCATTAATGTACATGCACTACAGGATTTAAAGAAGTAAAGGAATACATAAAAAATGCTTTTCGACTTTCTCTTGTGGCAAATATTTCGTGTGACTTGACTTCTTTCAAAAATAATAGGTTTTATAATTTAATGTTCTTCCAAATTTATTTTAATTCTTTCAAGTTGTTATTGTTACTACTATTAGTTTCTATGAAAAAAGGCGATTCCAAATTATGATTTACAAAAATTATTCACTAATTTTGTAGAAAAATAATAATTTAACCATAATTCATCTAGTTAAAAAAAAAAAACATATGACGTGTACAAGTGATCAGTGATGCTAAATATTTTTGTCATTGTCACTTCCCGCGTAAATCAGATCGTGTCAACTGTCAGCGTCGACAGTGAAATGTGAATGTCAAGTCAAAAAAGTCACAATCACAATCGTGATCACGCGTTCATTTAATCAACCAAAATTAAATGAATAAAACTAAAATGTCTTGCAATAAACAACTTGTTCACCTAGCAATTAAGCTCTTTTCAATTGATGCTGTAAAGTTTGGAGAGTTTACAACAAAGAGCGGTATAAAAACCCCTGTTTATTTTGATTTGAGGGTTATAGTTAGTTACCCTGATGTTATGGTATGTGTTTCAATTAATTAATTAATTAATTGCTCTTCAAATATTTGAAAATAACCAAAGTAATTTGACAGAGAACTTAAAAACATTAACATTATTTAAGTGTCTGAAATAAAACCAAAGAAGTGTCTTATTTACAATTTAAATGGTTGTGTTATTTTTTTTTTTATAGGAATCAATATCAAACCTGTTGTTGGAAATTGCTATGAGGGATTTAAAATATGATCACTTATGTGGTGTACCATACACGGCCCTGCCCATTGCTACAATACTCAGTATATTAACTAAGAAATCTATGTTAATGAGGCGTAAAGAAATAAAAGCCTATGGTACTAAGAAATCAATTGAGGGTCATTACAAGGCAAACCAGACATGCCTTATAGTAGAAGATGTGGTTACATCTGGCTCTAGTGTGCTCGAAACTGTAAGAGACTTACGCAAAGAAGGTTTGATAGTCAAAGATGTGGTCATTATATTAGACAGAGAACAAGGTGGCAGCAAAAATCTTGAAGTAGATGGTATACAAATTAAATCTTTATTTACAATGTCTTCTTTGATTGATATTTTGGTGAAGAACAGGAAGATTACTGAAGACACCGTGGTAAAGGTTAAAAATTACCTCAAGGAAACACAAGCTCCTATTATAGGTAAGAATAAAACACACATATATAAACTCACAATATTATTTGGAGCATGATATTTAATTTCATAATTTGGGCCCTGCAATATCTCCCATGTGACCACGCACGATGGTCCATGGGAGATACTGAGTACAAATACAAATATTTATTTGGCCAAAAAACACATTTTTCAATTTTTATGTACATCAATAGAGAAAGTGTGGAAACCAAACCTGTAACATAGAACATATCTCCCACATTGATGATTAGTCAATATTTACTCTTGAGATTAATCTCCAAGGCTCAAATCCAGATTCGTGGATAGTTTTTGAGGTGTACTTCTTTAGTAGCATAGTGCATGTTGTTGGGATGGGTAAAAAATGTTAAATTTGCATCAAGACATTTGACCGTCATCCTGAAAATTTGAAAGACAAAGGAAGAGTAGATTGCCCACCATATCCTCCGTCTTTGCACTGCATGGTGAATATGTATGCTCTTGTTTGTACTAAGTTTAAATGGCACAGAGAGCTTACACAAACGTGTTTGTATCTGTGTGTTTGCACTACAGCCTGCTACGCGTAACCACGAATGGAAACTGCGGGTGGCTAGACCATCTTTTTTTTTTATCTACATTTTTACGAGGCTTCAGTACACATGGAGTGACTATGCCAGCCTCATGGGGAACCTCCAATACTAATAGGAATCATCTTAACCTCATTATTTTTCTCCACAAACGAAATACGGCCCCTGCCGCATGTGATCATGGATTAAAATTCATTTATACATACACAGTTATTCCCCAAAAGTTCCAAATATAAAAAAATGGACTGCGTTAATGTTCAAGTTTAAAATTAACTTCCTGTCCGATCCTCGCGTGTGTGTGTGTGTGTGTGCGTCGTGTAGTGTCGTGTTGTGCACCGAAGCTGCTAGGCGCCGGACTTGTCAGGTTAGTAGGTACACACCTCCCTGTCGATAGGACAGGGAGGGTTACACACCCTCCGGGCCTCCAACTCGGAGGACTAGGACAATGGATAGCCCATCATCTTCCCTCGACCAGGCGCTACTAGCCCTGCTCAAGGAGGTCCTCCTAAAGGACCCAGATTTCATCGCCAGGTATGGCGATAAATTAGCTGCCCTTCAGCAGCCAGCCCCCGCCCCCCAGCCCGCCTTTGCTGAAACCGAGGTGTCCATGGACACTGAGGTATTCTCGGCAAAGCGCCCTATCCCCGAGTCCTCGGATTCCTCCGAGGAGTCTTCACCCTCGTCCCCGGACGATGAAGCCGACGGCTTCATCTCAATGCGAAACACACAGCCTGGAATAGCACCAGGATCAATACCAGAGGCAGACTCTTGTTTGACCTCTCCACCCACTTAAACTTCGATGTCGTGGGCCCCATGACCCCCACTCACTTCCCCTACGAACCCGACCACACCCCAGACGTCCTCGACGTAGCGCTCCTAAAGAACGTCAACCTACGGTTAGACTCTATAGAAGCACTATCAGAGCTATCGTCTGACCATCGCCCAGTCGTCATCCGACTGGCTCCCCGTACTGGCCTCTCTGACCCAGGTCAAGCACCTCAGACGAAAGTGGTAACGGACTGGAGGAAAGTAAGCGATCGGCTGAATTCCACCACATCCCCTTGGGCTCTTGGGCTCCATACCTGCACGCCACGACTCTATCGCTGACACGACAGCCGCGATCGACTCGTTCGCGGTTCACGTATAGTCGGTCCTGAACGAATGTTCAAGGGAGGTTACAGTGGCAGAAGACTGCCGCTGGAAACTCCCTGCTAACCTGCGTGAACTGTTGACGGAGAAGAACGCGGCGGTCCGTGCTTACAGCAGCTTCCCCTGCGCGGCTAACAAAACCCATATGCGCTATTTACAGAGAACTGTAAAAAGACGCATATCGGAGTGGCGTGAGGCTGGCTGGGATAAGATGCTGGATGAGCTAGAGCCCACCCATCAAGCCTTCTGGGACCTTCAGAGGAAACTAAAATCCAATGAAGTTGTGACCATGCCTCCCCTAGTTCGTCCTGACAATTCCATCGCCTTCGATGACGATGACAAGGCTGAATGCCTCGCCTCTTGCCTGGAAGCCCAGTGCTCCCCCAGTCTCCTACCAGTAGACCAAGCTCATCTCCTTGAGGTTGACGCTGAAGTCGAACGTAGAACCTCCCTCCCACCCGTTGACGACCCTGAGGATCCCCTGCCTCCCATAACCCCTGATGAAGTGCAGGACATCGTCAAAGGTCTTCAACCCAGGAAAGCGCCCGGCTCTGACGGCATCACCAACAGAGTGATCCGCCTCTTCCCTGCCCACCTAATCATCCACTTGGCCACCATCCTCAATGGTGCACTGGGGAATAACATTTTCCCACAAACTTGGAAAGAAGCCACAGTTATAGGCATTCCCAAGCCCGGTAAGCCTAAAGCCGAACCGTCCAGTTACCGTCCCATCCAGCTTACTCCAAGTTCTCGGTAAGATCTGTGAGAGGCTTATACATATATAAGCGACTCAGAGCTTACGCCGAGAACAAGGGCCTCATCCCCAACGAACAATTCGGGTTCCGTACCCAAAACTCCTGTCCCCAACAGATCCAACGCATCACGGAACATATTCACGCAGGCTTCCTGCGTGGTATGTACACAGGCGTAGTTTACTTCGATATAGCGAAGGCGTTTGACAAAGTCTGGCACAACGGCTTAATCTATAAGCTGTACCAACTCGGCGTGCCTGATCGTCTCGTCCTCATCTTACGGGACTTTCTGTCAAACCGCACCTTTCGCTATAAAATCGAAGGAGCGCTCTCCTCCCCCGCCCCATCCGTGCAGGTGTTCCCCAGGGCTCTGTACTAGCCCCACTCATTTTTACGCTCTTCACTAGCGATATCCCGAAAAGCAGTAAGGCTCAACTCGCTCTGTTCGCAGACGACACAGCCATCTACTGCTCGGGACGCAGTCCAGACTGGATTCGCTTCCATCTTCAATCCGCGGTCAACAAGCTCGCTGACTGGTTTATGAAATGGAGAATTGAAGTCAACCCCCTAAAAAGCCAAGCGGTACTCTACAGGAAACCGCGGGTCAGTGTCACCCTTCCACGACCCATCACCTTGGACGGCAAGCCAATCCCTTGGGAGAAGCAAGCCAAGTACCTTGGTGTGATTCTCGATCAAAAACCTCAACTTCTCAGAGCACATTGAGACGGTCCGCGCTCGCGCCGCCTTCGCTCTAGGTCGACTCCACCCCATCCTCAACCCGCGTAGCAAGCTATCGCTCAGGTGCAAAATGCGCTTATACAAAGCTTGCATACGCCCGATTATGACCTACGCTTGTCCAGTTTTCGCACATGCCAAGCCACGTCATATCCATAGGATGCAAGTAGTCTAAAACCGATTCCTCCGTAAAGCCACAAACGCCCCTTGGTTCGTTCGAAATGAGATCCTCCATCTTAATCTCAAAATCCCCACCATCCAGCAGTTCATGAAACGCCTTTCCAAGCGTTTCTTTGACACTGCTGCCAAGCACCGCAATCCTCTTATAGCAGCGGTTGTCAATTACACTCCCTCCACCATCTCCCGACTTCGCCGCCCTCGGCATGCCCTCACAGACCCTGATGACCCCATTACCCTCCTCCAAGAGGCCAATAGGGCCACCAGCACATTACACAAAAACAGACCGACCTCGCCGCCGAAGTCCATCGCGACGCGCACCACGTAGTAATCCCCTCCCCTGTCCCTTGTCCGATGAAGGCCAGCCCGCGCCGCAGCTGAGCCAATAATATCATAATGTCCCATCAATGACCTCTGAGTTTGTTTCGGCGTTTCTTCTCAGAGCTAGTACTAGGAAACGTCATGGTCATCAAACCATTAAGAACACATTCGATCCAGCCGTCCCTTGCTGTCCTCTCTAGCGACGCCCTAAGCCGAGGTTCGTACCCCACAGGGGGTGCCCTTAGTGCGTAGTCGCCTAATTTTAATTTAGTTTTAAGTGCCCCTGGCTGGAGGCTTTAATTTTAATTAAGGCATCCACAGGAAAGTCCGATTAAGTAGTTACGGTCTCCTAGTAGCCACCTACGAGATGCCATATCAAAAAAAAAAAAAAAAAAAATTAACTAGTACTCCCAGAGTGCAGCATGTTGCTATTTTTTTTTTTATTATGTAAGTTAACTGTATCTATTTATAAACATTCTTTAATGTAAACTTGTTAATTGTTATTTGTTTACTGTACCTAAAAATAAGTATTTCTAAAAATATACATTGAAATAGTAGTTTAATTTTTCAGATAAACCATTGGACCGAATTTTGCTTCCTTATGAGAAGCGTGCTGAACTAGCCAAAAATGGTATAGCAAAACAACTGTTCAGCATAATGGCCACAAAGAAAACAAACTTGTGTCTCTCAGTCGACATGACATCCACCACCAAAATTTTAGACCTACTAGAAAAGGTTGGAGAACATGTATGTATGGTAAAGACTCATGTGGATATTATTGAAGACTTCAGCAATGATTTTATTAACAGACTCAAAGAGCTTGCTGTTAGATTCAACTTTTTAATACTTGAAGATAGAAAGTATGCTGACATTGGACATACAGTCTCCTTGCAGTATTTGAAAGGGATGTATAAAATAGGTGAATGGGCAGATTGTGTGACTGCCCATTCATTGCCTGGTGAGGGAATACTCAAAGCCCTGAATTCTCCAAATGGTGTCAATCATGGTGTGTTCTTGCTGGCTGAAATGAGTAGTGAGGTAAGAATAGTATCATAGTGTAAATTTTTAATTTCAGACCAATCAATCTAGCTATCCTTATTCCAACTGTATTAGGGTCAGCTTCCAGTGTAACCACATGCAGCTAAATAACAGTATTTTGCCTATTTGACCTCCACAACCTTTTTAACTGGGAAACATGATAACCCTTGAGTACTTGTCAGGTTACCAGTAGCAATTTTCCAAGTTCAACACATGGGAGCTGGGCTGAACTGCTTAACATGCTTTTCAAAGCATGAAGGAGTCTCAATATGTAATAGATGCATGGCTCGGAACCAATTTAAAATATACTTACCGGTTTATTTCGGTTTTCCTCACGAACTTTTCTCAAGAAAGTGAATGTTGCAAGAACTTTATTTTACCCAGAATTAACCATTCTAATCATTGAATGGCATGCCCGCAACGTATTGCAATGTGTGATTACCTAAGGATGTAATCAAATGTGTAATGTAATTCATGTGTATGCTGTTCAGTGGGTTAAATTACCTGTTCATTTTATTATTGTATTTGTGTTTAACGTCTATAACTAGTGATGTAAAAAAAAAACAATTTGATTTTTACCACTTTCTTGAAAAAAAACTTAGCATCGTTGTTTTTTTTTTTTTCTAAATTTGGTTTTGTTTTCTAGCCTACGTTTTAGTTCAATTATAAATTAAGTTTATAATTTGTATAATAAATCAACATATTGTTACGGGCTAGGGGTACTTAAACGCCGGTTAAGGGTTACGAAGTTTATTGGCAACGAAGGTACAGTCGATTGTAGGCAATGACAAGTAGAACGTAGCTGATGTCGTACCGAAGTCTTCTCTTACGTCCACGAAGTCTGTGTTGTAAACACACAATAACGCTACAGATGTTTCTTCACGTAGTACTTACAGTTCTCGTTATAATTGTCGCAGTAGGTCTTCTTTAAGATTGCTTCTTAACTGTCGCTGTTTTCGTATCGCTAGTCGAGTGTAGACTGACTGTGCGCCGGCTTCGCGACGACATATATAGCCCAGCTGATCGAACATTCCAGAATCCTCTAGACGTAATAATAATACTGCATAACTTCGAGGTCACCGGCCAAGTAAGTACCTACGATAATTCCCGGAAACGGGTTTCTAGAAATTTCGATGTCGACACTTTGTTGACAAAACTGTTGAGACCTGTACCATTCGATAGGCCGTCCTAAGTCTAGCAATGCGTTTTATTATTGTACCTAGAAAATGTCTAGATCTGGAGAAATAGGTCTTAAAAGTGACTCACTGCATGTCACGCGATATTGAACCTTATGCCATTGACATAAGGTCCATTCGTAACAATATTATTTATTCATAATTCACTACTTCTAACAATAAATCACATTTTTTTTTTCAATTGTTGTTGTATTTCAATGAATGTTGCCAATATTTTTATGAAATTTTGGTACTATTTATCAGAAAAGTACCACAGGTTCAAGAATAAACCTAATACTCTATTATGTACTCTTAAGTATTAATTATTTAACGGTAAATGCCATAACATTTTCATTTTTCATGCTCTTGAAAAAAACCTGGTCCAGAAAAAAAACAGTTTTTTTTTCAAGCTTTTTTTTCACATTAGAAATAAAAACGGTTTTTCTGCAACACTATCTATGACACATTCTGATTACAATAAAACTTATGCGTAAGATTGACTTTGAGTTAAACATTCAACAGTATATTATTTAAAGTTCTTGTAGCTTTGGTGACTTCAATAACGGTTTGAAAATTTAACTGCCGGCGGAGCCATAAATGGATGATTCACAACCCCACTGCGGTTATGCTGTTATTATTTTTAGCTACCTAATACCATGTTAGTTAATTTCATTTATGTTAATTTTGCTTCCAGGGGAACCTTATAACACCAGATTACAAAGAAGCGACAGTGTCTATGGCATCTAAATATCCAGAATTGATCACTGGATTTGTGTGCCAAAATAAGGACACTTTCAAGAATCCAGGTCTCATACAGTTAACTCCTGGAGTACAGCTGGAAAGCAGCAAGGACGATCTGGGCCAGGTCTATAATACTCCGGAGAAAGTTATCTTAGAAAAGGGAGCTGATGTTATAGTTGTGGGGAGGGGCATTGTAGCGGCCAAAAGCCCTGAGGCCCAAGCAGTTATTTATAAGGATACTTTGTGGAAATGTTATTTGAAGAGGGTTTCTGCGAAACAAGAGTAGGAAAATCCTAAAATTACGCATTTTTTATGTGCTACCTACATAAGAAGGTGCTTGTTAAGATAAAAAAAAAAAACATTACTCCATAATCATATTCTACGTAAGTATGTTACTAGAAATAAGCTGAACTGTTCCATAGTCTGATTGTTCGTCTATACATTTACATTTATAAAATATAAGGACCAATAACTGTTGTGATAGCATTTCATATATACAATTATAATTAATATTTGGTGCTAACTCCCAATGCTTTTAGTGCCTTATCATTCCTAGGTGCTATTGCACCAATAAATCATATTTAACTTTGTTAAAGCTAGTAATAGCTATATAAGTATTTTATTCATGTTACGACCTAATAAATAGCGAAATTTATTTTAAATGGAATTTTTTTTCCTGATCCTTTTGTGAAAATAAAATGAAAATCCAAAGGCAGCATCTGCTACATAAATTCCACTAAAGTCGGTTACAAACACGTTTTGTGTAGGAAAAAAGCGGTTAAGGCGGCTCCAGAGGAAAAACACACCGCAAGCCGTTTTTATGTAGTTTTTCGGAGCTATCTACTCTTTATCCAAAAGAAATGTCAACTTATTAAAAATACATAAATTTTCTCCATAATCTTGGCTCCAAAATTGGAGTTTTTTTTTTTTTACTAAGCATAATGTTTAAATAATTCCTTCACAACGAAACCTCTGACAAGAGAAATAATTATCAAAAACATGCATCTCCTCGAAAAGTAAGCATTATTTAGGTTGCGTTCTTACACTAATGGATAGGCAATTTCATGACGAACATAATTGTAGAAATATTTTTTTAAAACGACCAAAACAAAAATTTTATTCAACAATCTGAGCGTATTCCCCATCATTTCTCTTGCCCGAGCTATTGAGATTCAGTATGCCACAAGCTCTCGAAGGGGGAACCCGTGTCGTTCGTCATCGCACGGTCCGCTAGCATAGCGGTCGGCGCGTGAGCGAAAAAGCATCTGCTTGCTCGCTCACGCACCGCATGTCGCATAGAGTATAATACTATCATAAAGTGTCTTTGTTATTGATGTTCATTTTGGTGTTCGTTTTTTTAACCGATTTCAAAAGGGAGGAGGTTATATGTTTTTTTATGTTTGTTTGCGGATAACTTTACTAGAATATAAATAATAGGGTATTTGACTAAAAAAAACTAATTAGTCCGTCATTCAGATTATATTAAAATATTGGATAGGTTTATTATATACGTTTTACATTTCCTATATTTTGTTTTATCAAATCTATAAAAATTGACAAATATAATAGGCATCAAAGATCAGGAGTGATGGCTGGTGACGTCACTGGCCGCTAAAAAGTGTAGCGTGCAGTGACGTCACACGAGTTTTCAAAGCACTGTGTCGTCTTCATTTTTTGTTTATATGAAAAAAGAAAAAAATAGGTGTCTAGTATTTTTTGGGTAGGCCCCCGACAAGGTGGACCGACGACCTGGTGAAGGTCGCGGGAAACCGCTGGATGCGGAAAGCGCAGGACCGGTCGTCGTGGAGAACCTTGGGGGAGGCCTATATCCAGCAGTGGACGTCTTTCGGCTGAAATGATGATGATGAGTATTTTTTGGAAATCTAACTGACGGACTAATTAGGTTTTTTTAGTCAAATACCCTATTGCATAAGTTGATAAAAAATGCTAGGCAATAGCTTTACCGCGGCAGTTCCCGAGTGCCACATATTTTTTTTTTAATTAGAAAGATTATATCTTCAAGGTAATCTCATGTTAAGGAAATTAGGGTCTGATGATGGAAGACTAAGGAAACCTAGGAGAAATTTAAAAAATCATGGGGGCGCCTAGGGCATTTCTATGTTTTTTCATTAAGTGTTTTAACGCACTACAATTTAGTAAAGTTCGCACTTAATGATGGAGCCGGGAGACAGCCGAGGGATCTCCTTAACGATTCACATCAGCTGCCTCCTGTTTGTGCTTAATAAATTTATATTGATAAGAACTTTACACCTAAATGAGTTGTGATTGTCATTAAAGCTCTGATGATGAAGACAAAGGCCAGTTAAGGGAACTCCTCAAAGGTTTACAATAGTTACCTTGTGTTTGGACTTAATTCATTTATATTGATGAAAACTTTACACACATAGAGGTTTAAATGAAGGTCTGCAATAGATCTGATGATGAAGCCCATAGACAGTCGAGGGAATTCCTCAACAATTTACAACACTGTACTTGTAACATAGTACAAACACTACCTACTCGTCATGCTTATGCAAAAATCAATTAAAATCAAGAGACTGAATTTAATTTGTGTTATTTCATTGCGTTATTTCTAGAAATGCTCATACTTTCATTGTGGTCTTATAGGAATTAAATAATATGCTGCCGTCAGCGTCCAGTCTGACCGGATATTGTATTAGTCAGATGTTTATTATTTTTCTGCAAAAGGAAGCTTTGTGTAAATAATATTATAGTATATGTATTTGTTTTTAGGGTTCCGTACCTCAAAAGGAAAAAACGGAACCCTTATAGGATCACTTTGTTGTCCGTCTGTCTGTCTGTCGATCTGTCTGTCTGTCAAGACCCGTAAACTCAGAATCTTGAAATTTGGCATGAAGGATTGTCATATAATGCAAATATAGGAAAAATTGCGAAAATCACATTTTTTTAGTTATAAAATATAATAAACATATTTTAATAAAATGGAACTTACTACCTTATTTCTCACGAACGAATAAAGTTATCAAATTGATATTTATACCAAATACCCAGGTCTATTGTCCCTTTAAGCTGTGAAAATATCAAACTTCTAAGCCAAGCCAATCAAAAGATACAGCCGATATGTCGATATTTTCAACAAATTTTCGACACTCTCAAAGGAATCAAAACCTACAGGATACTTCCCGTAAACTCAGAATCTTGAAATTTAGCATGAAGGATTGTCATATAATGCAAATATAGAAAAAATTGCGAAAATCACATTTTTTTAGTTACTTAATATAATAAACATATTTTAATAAAATGGAACTTACTACCGTATTTCTCACGAATGAATAAAGTTATCAAATTGAAATTTATACCAAATACCTAGGTCTATTGTCCCTTTAAGCAGTGAAAAAATCAAACTTCTAAGTTAAAGCTATCAAAAGATACAGCAGTTTATACCGACACCTTAGCCGAATTTCCGTCACACGCTAGGGAATCAAAACCTACAAGGTACTTCCCGTGAACTCAGAATAGTACAGACAGATAAAGGAAAAATTGTGAAATGATAAATTTGAAGTTACATAAAATATTAAAATATTATTTTTGCTTACATGACATAAAATATTTTTTAATAATTATAAACTTACTACCTACCCTTTTTCACATGAACGCGTAGAGATATTAAAGTTGAAATTCATATCAAACACTTCTTAAATCTAATTGCCTCTAAACTGAAAAATTCTAAATCAATGCTAGTATTATAAATGCGAAAGTAACTCTGTCTGTCTGTTGCGCTTTCCCGCCTAAACCTCACAGCCGATTTTGATGAAGTTTGGCACAGACAATCTTTAGACCCTGAGAAAGAACATAGGCTACCTTTTATCCCGGAAAAATTTGATGTTCCCGAGAGGAATTTAAACAGCGCGATATAACCGAACTCCACGCGGGCGAAGCCGCTGGCGGAAAGCTAGTACGTCATAAATTGTAAACCGCTACGTTTGTACGGCGGAACCCTCGGTGTGCGAGTCCGACTCGCATTTGGCCGGTTTTTTTTTATACGATAGTTTTGGTTTTTACAATTTACGTATTTGTTTTATTAAACGAGAATAATAATATAATATCAGTCTTGCCTGAGCCCAAAAAAAAACATCAAATCTTTTTTTTATGTAGGTTTCCTGTCTGCAGAAATTTATTTGACCCTGATTACGTTTTCCCTTAAAATAATAAATAATGATAAATTAACCTTTATTATATTTTTTATCGCCAACCCGCATTGAGCAAGCGTGGTGATAACGCTCAATCCTTCTCTGTATGAGAGGAGACCTGTGCCCAGCAGTGGGATAATTAAAGGTTGATGATGATGATGATGATATTATTTTTCTATCCCTTTGACCATCTGACTTAGCTAACTTTAAATCTACAAAACTAACTTCCAACCCTGAAGTTACAGTCATAACATATTTAGTTGTAAAGCTCTAATCAATACAAATTAAGTAAGCCCAAACACATTACAGTTGCTTCCGATGTGGATTCCCTTGATTCTCTGTCATCTCCATCATCAGGTCAGGCTCAAATCTTCACGGTTTTATAGCATCATCCGATATAAATACGAGTATCAAGTTTTCACCCGAAGCATGCCTACAATTTTCGATAATTGGCCTAAATTTCTTAGAATTTCCATTATCGACACTGACGTGGTAACAATGAGATTACTTAAGCAGCATACTCTTTCATATAAAAAAAAGAATGGTCAAAATCGGTTCATTAACGATAAAGTTATCAGCGAGCACACATAAATCGAATTGAGAACCACACTTTTGGGAAGTCGGTTAAAAAATAAAATACGCAAAATTTTTATTATGAAGTATCGTCAACATTTGTTTCAGTCTATAATAACCAAAAGTATTTGGGCGCACCAATAAACAAAAATAAAAGTGCCATGTCTGTTACTTCTGTGGTCTATGAATTTAACTTGTATTTGTAAGTACTTCGTCCGCCAGACGGCGCTAGTAATATTTTGCGAAGTATTGTAGAGGTGGGGCGCGGTGAAGAGGGAGCAAATGCTCGAGGTCATTTGGTGAGGGTACGACCTTAATTCAGAGAATCCAATACTATTATGCACGGATAACGTAGTGGTTAAGCTATTGTCTGATGCACCGCATGTCGCAGGTTCGATTCCAACACGAAGCAAATATTTGTATGACCTACTACCTACTGGCTCTTTGTGTATGTGAGTTTATATGTTTGTAATTAGGGTTGTAACGGAGGCTTGTTAGCGGAGGCGGATGCGGAGGCGACGAATCTCACCTCCGCGGATGCGGAGGTTAACGGAGGCGGAGGTAAAAGTATATATAGATAAAATTGAAATTTATGGTCAATTAAAACAAAAATTTTATTTTAAATACGTACATTAATAGTAGTATATTTGGTAAAAAAAAATACCTTCTTGTAATGAAAATTAAGGAGAAACAAATTGTGTTTGCCCCATTCCCGCCTCGCACTAGTTGATTCTTGACCATTTCGCGCTCAAACGCGGCCGGACGGTTGTCGAGCGTCGCAGCTTGCGCGTTATTTATTTTATAAATACATAAATAAACCTCCGTTATAACTCCGCATAAAATTGTGCGGAGGCGGAAGCGAAGATACGATTTCTTGCGGAACTTCCGCAGTAACGGAGGCGGAGGCGAAGCTCCGTTACAACCCTATTTGTAATCACACCTACGATTCAAGAGAAATACCTAGTGTAGGGCAAGGTTAAAAAAAAAAACATCAAGCTGGCCTCATTTCTGGGAGCAGAAATACTTAACTAAAAATAAACGTTTTTAAGCCTCTGGCCTATTTCTCGCCTTGGTCTAGCAGAAGACTGCTATGTGCTGATGTTATGATGAAACCTCTGACACCTAAAGCATCGTGAAGAAACCTGGAATATAATTGGAAATTGCCAGTTAGCGCCACTGGGCAAGTTTAGTGATGAGGTTTCGTTATTATTTTACTATATGCGACGATGCCTTTTAGTGAATGATTGATGAGTAGATGACGAATAGCTTAAATACTTATACCTATTATTTAAAGCATTTGCTTAAGCTAAAGCCCATATCATCTTTTTAATTACTGAAATTTTCTGTTAGTCATTAATCAATTCATTGGAATCGGGGGGCACGGCAGTGCCTCGCCAAGTCGAGCGCGTAGCAAACACTGCCGTACCATCTGGCGTGACCATGGACGGCGTTTTTTTCCCTAGGCCTTAGGCCCTAGGCCATTTGAATCGTTCAACGATCTGTCCAGGTTGTAAGGCCGAGATTTCTCCGCAGAAGGTGATATGATGATCTGCTAGATCAAGAGGACGTAGGAACTAAATAGATGTTTACTTACAGACTACGCTCTGACGCCGCCGCAGCTCGATTTATGAGCACTTCGCGGTTCACGTGTGTAGTTTTTAGTTATATGGGCACACATCACTCCCTGCAGGGGTTTTATTTATTTTTCTACGATTTAATCCAGTTGGGACACGAGTTTTAATTAGTTTTCTGGCACGAGTTATTATGGCTGCATACTCAGCGGCGCTTGAGATTCACACTGACGGGTAGTAGCACACTATTCTTGGGAGGTAGGCGGTGTCGATGATTAGAATTTAGGACGGGGATAGGACACAGGAAATAGCAAGCTCAAACACCATCCTTTACTGTAACCATTTCGCCGCATTTTCAGGCCCCTCTTTGAGAACCTCTAGGTAAGACTAGAATGTAGAAATTTTCGTCATCCAGTAAGCTATAATCACATGCTGAAAATCCAAAATTTCAACTCTTTAGGTCATTTACTTCCGGGAGACATCTTCTTATTTAATTTAGCCTATAGCGTCCCATTGCTGGGCAAATGCCTTCCCTTAGAAAAAATGTGTCAAATAAGAAAAACTAATAAATTAAATAAATATGCCCAATTTTTTACAAAAAGAAGTGAAAAACCACCAAAAACACTTTGTGAAAAAAAAACTAGCTATTATCTCGCTTAACAAACATAGGTTAAGACAACAGATAAAAGACTACCTAGTAAACAAAATTGGCTTGTACCCACTAACATAATTATACAGAATGTTCAACTGTCATGTTACATAACATTAATTGTAATAATAAAAAAAATCGCAGTAAGTAACCCTAGACTTGGCACGACTGTTTTGATTTCATTACTTTTAAGAGATAAATAAACAGCTCCATCGAGACTTGGCTAGTTTTTTACAGAATGTTTTTGGTGGGATAATACTTTTTTCAACTTGACTGGTTATGTATGATGGATTTTGGGATTCCGTTAACCGATTTTAATAATTCTTTTTTTTTATTTGAAAGAAGATAAGCTTAGGATAAAATGTAAACTATGAAAAAAGAAATGTTTGTAGAGGCGGTTAAATAACAAACTTAATTCAAAAATAATTTTGTACATTTTTATCAGAAATTGTTCAACCAATCAAGTTCAAAATAATTTCCCTAGAAAGCCTTTACAAAGTCCTGCTTTTGATATTATTTTTATATTTTCTTATACATAACAAAAGTTAGTTCCCACCTTATTTGTAGGGTGGTAGCCAAATAAAACATTTAAGGTCGAAACATACTACCAAAACGTGACACGACGCCACGCCACCCAACGCATGACAGTACGTATCCATTCCATACATCAAGGTGCGTATTACAGAACGAAACTCAAGCATTGATCTCTGCTTAAGCATTACTTTCAACCTATCAAATGGCTTGAATCGAGACTTAAGTAGAGCTTGAGTTTTGAGTGACGTTCTGTAATACGGACCATAGTATGGTCATCATCATAGGCAACACGCTATGTGACCACACGCCGCAACATCCAACCGATTTGGATCAGCGTGTTGCCGGGAAGAGGGAGGGGACACGCCACCCGACGAATCAGCGCAGTGTGTTTTTAGTTAACACCCGACGTTATTATGGCGGATATTATAAAAGATATTTTTTGTTTAAAAATTGGTTTAAAATGTCGGATGAAGAATTAGTGAAGCGGTACTCAGGTCCCCGCGGTTTCACCCGTGTGGGTTTCGATATGTTTTTTTTAATATGCTCCGCTTCTATTGGTCGCAGCGTGATGTTATATAGCCTAAAGCCTTTCTGGATTAATAGGCAATCCATCGCAAAAATAACTTTTCAAATCAGAATAGTATGTCCTGAGATTAGCGCGTTCAAACAAACAAACTCTTCAGCTTTATGTATTAGTATAGAGCAGTAGTTCCCAAACTTATTTTTCTCGTGGACCACTTTCAAAATTTTACTGGTTTCGGTGGACCCCCTGCTGCTACATTTCTACCACATTCTTAAAGTAGCCAAAAAATAAAAATTGTGTCACTTCTGAGTTCTGTCCCTATATTCCGATATGTAAAACAAAAACGGTACATTTTATATCACTTTATTTATTAAAAGAATAGAATTACAAGAAAAAAATATTAAGGTAATATAGGTTCAGGTCATAATTTTAATTAATGGGAAGGATGTATCTGATGGAGTGTCAGCAAACGATCAATGTTTGGCTTTATTTTTGTGAGCAATAACCGCAAATCCCCCCGCTCTGTGATGTTTAATTTGCTCCTTTTTTTGTTAAGAGGTTTGTAACGGCACTAAAACTCCTTTCGACAAGGTATGACGAGGGAAAAGCTATTAAAAATTTCCTTGCGATTTTCCACAGTCCAGGATATTTTTCGGGTATTTCTGCTTGCAGCCAAAATGTTGGGTAGCCTTTTCTAAATTACCTTCAGCTCCTCAATAGTGCTTAGCTCGAGCAGCTCCTCTTGTAATACAACATTGGCCACTTCCGTTTCATCAAATGGGTTTATGATCCATGGTGGTATATCCATCGTCAGTATGTCTTCAAACCTGGTTTTGAAGTCATCATGCAGGGCACTTAAATGTTGACTGTAGGTATGGATATCCTCATCAATACATTCTACCTGCGACAAGTTTGGAAATTGAGAGAATTCGCGCCGACTAATGTTTTGCTTCATAAATTTCAATTTCCCAAGAAAAACCGAAATTATCCCCTTTGTTTTTATTAAATTCAGGCTGTCCCCTTGTAACTGCAAGTTAATATCATTAAATTTTTTAAACAAATCTGTCAAATACGCAATGTCTGCTTTGAATTTGATCAAGTTTTCTTTTAAATCTGGATCTCTACTTTCTAAGAACTCTAATATGGAATCGAAAACAGAGTAAAATCTCGTTAAGCATGCACCTTTCGACAACCAGCGTACTTCAGTATGTAAGAGCAGTCGTTGGAAGTCTTCATCATTTTCGTCGCACAATTGAGCAAATAAACGCGTATTCAATGCATTGATTCTGATTTTGTTGACAGCTTTTATTACAAAATGAAGAGATCGGTCCAACCTGTCACTTAAATGTTTTGCCACAAGATGTTGTCGGTGGATTACGCAATGAATAGCTGTAAGTCCTGGTATAATTCTTTTGAGATGACTTATAAACCCACGATATCGCCCGACCATTGCAGGAGCTTCGTCTGTTGCCACTGAAATAATGTTTGTAAATGGAATCGATTTTTCCGTAAAAACATTACTCAGGACATTAAATATTGATTCGCCTTTAGTGTCAGTTTCCAAAGTTCTGGCAAATAGCAATTCTTCGTGAATTTCTTCCTCAATAATAAATCGGACATATGCCAATAGTAATGCTTCATTACCGGGTAACGTTGACTCGTCCAGTTGTATAGAAAAATGAGTTTTTTGCAGATGATTGCACAAAAAGCTTTCGATATCAGAGCTCATTTCATCAATGCGTCTTTGTACAGTATTGTTACATAATGGAATTCTTTTTAGTACATCAAATGGAGATTTGTGCAAAACAGTTTTTAAAACCTCTTCAACAGCGGGTAAAATTAATTGTTCTCCGATACTGTGTTTTCCAGATTTTGCTATCAATACATAGTATAAAACAAAGTCGCTGTATGTCCGTATGTATGCTTAGATCTTTAAAACTACGCAACGGATTTTGACGCGGTTTTTTTTAATAGATAGAGTGATTCTTAAGGAAGGTTTAGACTACCTTTTATCCCGGAAAAAATTGATATTCCCGAGGGAAATCCAAAAAGCGCGATATAACCGAACTCTACGCGGGCGAAGCCGCGGGCGGAAAGCTAGTAAGTAATGAGATATTGTAAGGTGCCCGCAAGCCATCATCGTTACTTTGAGATGTTGAAGCGAACATACTGTGCATGGTGGGTCTCTTTCCATATTTTTCTTTCAATGTTTGAAAATATTTTAAATCTTTACCTATTTTATCAGTATGACACCTTTTTAGATGATCTTCGAGCTTTGATGGTTTCATAGAGTCATTGCTCAAAACTTTGTTGCATAATAGGCACATGGGCAATTGTTTGTCTGCCTCTGGTGGAACAAAACCATATTTCAAATAATCGACACTATATTGTCGACATTTTTTCTTTGCTGTAGCCATGTTTCGTGTCAGTTACCTTACCTGTAAAAAAAAATGTTTTAGTAACCAAGCAGCCTTTGTCAGCACGCGGAAATGGAATTACGGCTTGTAAAGGGACCAACTAATAAACCGCTGAGACAAATACAGACGTTTTCACAAAACGGTATCAATTTTAAAGTACATAATTTACCACTAATTTTTAATAGTATAAATAAAAATTGGTGCACTCAGTATCGAATACTGATCATATTTGTCTAGGAAAAAATAAAAGTCGAAATCCCAAAATTGTCCATAAAAACGATAACTAACATTTTATTAAATCAATGAGTTCACGCGCTCCGTGTATTTGCGTATTTTTTTGTCTGCGGCTTCAATTGTAAAAACGTGACAAACTGGCATCGAAGTTCAAGCCCCGCCCTTTTCCCGTCGCCCGCGCACCGCTCGCTCTTTCCGAAAAGGAATAGTTTTGATAAAATAGTTACTTCAAAATCAATTTAAAATGATTATGAAATTTACTGTTTTATAAAATTAGTAGTTATTTGCAAGAAAAATTACAAAATTGCTCTGCAATATTGCTTATTCGGCCTTTTTAGAGAGGCAGTGCTTCTCTCGTGAAAAAACAATTGAATAAAACGTGCTGTGTTTCTCTTCAAATCGAAAGAGGACAATTAAAATATCTGTAAGTTACTAAGTTACCTATCTATACAAGCCGTTGTGATCAACCGACTAGTACACGTAAACAAAATACTTAAGTACTATAACAAAAAAAAGGTAGGCTACTTACTTTTCTCCGGCACTAGCAAACACAGGTATAAATTTTCTCACACCTTTTTTTCGAAATTCCGCCTTTTTTTCGAAATTCCGGAAACAAATGAATGAGTTTGCCTTTGGCATCAAGTATTTATAGTGGTGATCAAGTTCATGTCTGAACAAGCATTAAGCATTGTCGGGCGGATAGCGCTTTGCAAGTCTGTACACGAAATTGTACGTAATATCGAATACGCAAGTTTGGACAAGTAACAGTCGCTTGCCTTATTAAAATATTACCTGCTTAGATAGGTACTTATAACAATGTAGGTAGGCCCTTATAAAAACTATGCTTACATTTTTGCTCTTTACTATCAAAAGCAGATAAATTTTCGTGGACCCCCATTAACATCTTATGGACCCCCATTTTTTGTTCACGCCTACGTAGACCCCCAGCAAGTCACACTTTGGGAATCACTGAGTATAGAGTATAGATGAATACGTCTTTTTTTATTTACTTTTTCTGTACAAAATATATCCCCAAAATCTGCAATAAATCTTCAAAATCTTCATCTAGCTCGTCTTCAAGCAGAATCGAATCCAAGGCCACGTGACTCGTCAATACACTTCAGTCTTTCGTGAGAGACTGCACTACACGATACGTGTTATAGCATCGCGTGGCGTGTTGCCTATGTGCACGATGAGCGTCGGGTGTCGGCATAACACATCGCGTTGCGTTTTGATAGTATGTTTCGACCTTTATTTTCACTTTTTATTTTACGTCTTTGTCGGCGTCATTGCTTTCTAGTAGTAACCGTCACTGACATTACCGCGAACGGACGGACAGACAGTGACTAAACGAACGCGCTATAAAATTAATTTCTAAGCCAAGTGTCCCGAAGAACCTAACTCCAAAAGCGCCAAGGTGGCAGCACTTATTGACTTGATTAACGAGAAATGACTGGTAGATTAGACATAATATTAACGTTTCCTTGTTTTTATAGAAATTGCTGTTTTAAACGTGGTATATGAAGTACCAGTTTAGGAAGTGGAGACGAAAAAGCTTTCGAATAATATAATTAAGTTATTCGTAATCGAATTCCGGCTTCTTATTTTACAATGTTTATGATATATTTAAACGTTTATTTAAAGAGATTCGTGACCACGAATCTCTTTTATTCAGTTTTCTTCAGTATGCCACAAGGTCTCTAAGGTGGAACCCGTGTCGTTCGTCAACGCGCGGTACAATTAATTGAACATATTATGGTTATATCTTTTATAGTTTAGGCAGCGTACGCAAAATAAGTAACTTTTCTGGTTGATTTTTTACACCTTTTGTTCAAAAAACCCAAATACCTTACGGAACCCTATTTTTTCAAAATAAAATTTAGCCTATGTTACTCAGTGATAATGTAGCTTTCTAACAAAAAAGATTGATTAAAATCGGTTCAGTACTTTTTGAGTTTATTCGTTACATAAAAAAATAAAAAGCTCTCCTCTTTATTATATTAGTGTAGATTTTACTACCCCTTTGACCACCTGACTTAGCTAACGTCCAATCTACAAAACTAACTTATAACCCAGAAGTTATAGTCATTACATATTTAGTTGTAAAGGTCTGATCAATACAAATTAAATAAGCCTAAACACGTGGCAGTTGCTTTCGATGTGGAGTTCCCTTGATTCTCCATCGTCAGGTCAGGCCCAAACCTTCACGGTTTTATAGTATCACCCGATATACACACGAGTATCAAGTTTTCACCCGAAGCGTGCCTACAATTTTCGAGAATAGCCCTATATTTACTGACGTGGTAGCAATGGGATTACCTCGGCAGCATACATTTTCATACAAAAAAAGAATGGTCAAAATCGGTTCATAAACGATAAAGTTATCAGCGAACACACATAAATCGAACTGAGAACCACCTTTTTGGGAAGTCGGTTAAAAAATAAACACCGCAGAATTTTTATTATGAAGTATCGTCAACATTTGTTTGAGTTCATAATAACCAAAAGTATTTAGGCGCACCAATAAACATAAATAAAAGTGCCATGTCTGTTACTTCTGTGATCTATGTTTCTAACTTGTATTTGTGAGTACTTCGTCCGCCAGTCGGCGCTAGTAAAATTTTACGAAGTATTGTAGAGGTGGGGCGCGGTGAAGAGGGAACAAATGCTCAAGGTCATTTGCCCAGGGTATAGCCTTAATATTGAAATAGATTATCCATAAAACATATTAAGACTAATTTATATGATGATTAATATAATACTAACTAACGTAAGCAACCAACTTGGAGTTTTGGAAGTCAAGCTGAGTGTCACGCTCATTTTTCATTCGAGTTTTAAAATTATTTATAGTGTTGCTAACTAAATAAAAGTGCGTGATTTATGTAGTAAAAAGTGCCTTCAGTAAATAATTCATAAAGAACAGTGAAACACCGTAGCATAGTGGCCACATCAAAGCAAAGTCAGCCTCAAACCTCCCTCGTAAGACGGTTCACGCGGCCGTCTTTTTCGACATGAATAATTCATTACGTGACATTGGGTAAATGCACAATCCTTGCGAAGCCAAAAAGAAAGAATACTACTTCATCTCTTCAACGGCCCCTGTGGTTAGATACCACAATTTTGCCAATAACACGTGTAACAAATTATAGAAATTCTTTAAAAAAATCAATTCACAGTAATGGCGGATATCGCCAATGACAGTTGAAAAAACGGCTGCGTTAGCCGACTACGAGGAGATTTGATGCAAAGCCATGATGTGGCCACTATGCTGCGATATTTCAATGTTCTTTTGAATTAGTCACTGAATGCACTTTTTACTACATAAATCACGCGCTTTTATTTAGTAAACGACACTATAAATAATTTAAAAGTTCAATGAATAATAAGCGTGACATTCATCTTAGCTATCCTGTAAAAACCCCAAAAAGAAAGAAAGAAGAACTTTGAAGATTTTAATTTTACTTGACATTGGCACAAAGTCATAACTAGTGCCATACTACAAAGTACAAAAAAAAAAAGTAATCAACTTACAAAATTGCTGAATTTTGTAAGGGTTTTTTTTTTTGATATGGCATCTCGTAGGTGGCCATTCGAGGCCGTAACTACTTAACCGGACTTTCCTGTGGATGCCTTAATTAAAAATTAAAGCCCCCAGCCAGGGGCACTTAAAAACTAACTTCAAATTAGGCGACTACGCACTAAGGGCACCCCCTGTGGGGTTCGAACCTCGGCTTAGGGCGTCGCTAGAGAGGACAGCAGGGGACGGCTGGAACGAAAGCTATACTTAATGGTTTGATGACCGCGGCGTTTCCTAGTACTAGCTCTGAGAAGAAACGCCGAAACGAACTCAGAGGTTATTGTTGGAACATTATGATATTACTGGCTCAGCTGCGGCGCGGGCTGGCCTTCAGCGGACAAGGGACGGGGAAGAGGATTACTACGTGGAGCGCGTCGCAGTGGACCTCGGTGGCGAGGTCAGTAGGTCGGTCTGTGTTTGTGTAATGTGCTGGTGGCCTTATTGGCCTCTTGGAGGAGGGTAATGGGGTCATCGGGGTCTGAGAGAGCATGCCGAGGGCGGCGAAGACGGGAGATGGTGGAGGGAGTGTAATTGGCGGCCGCTGCTTTACGAGGATTGCGGTGCTTGGCAGCAGTGTCAAAGAAACGCTTGGAAAGACGTTTCATGAACTGCTGGATGGTGGGGATTTTGAGATCAAGATGGAGGATCTCATTTCGGACGAACCAAGGGGCGTTTGAGGCTTTACGGAGGAATCGGTTTTTTTTTTTGTAAGGGAAGCAGCATCGCTCATAAAAATATCGATATCAGAACATCGGTATTTTGAAAAGTGAAACATCGATGTTAGAAATATCGACGTTTATAAACGATATTTCGATATTCTGATCGATGTTTTTTTTAGCAGAAATGAGACATTGCTTAATTTGTTTTAACATTTATTTTTAAATAATTACAATTTATAATCTTAGCAGAAAACAAGTAATAATTTTACAACCTGGTGCCTTGTAAGCGGTTTCTTTGCTGGGTTATGTAGCTCCAGCTTCAGAAAATAACCGCTCACTAGGTACCGAAGTTGCCACTATAGACAAATAGGTCATATCTAAATTATGAAGCCTGGGAAATAACCCCTTCATGTCATCCCACATCTCCAACGCATTCCCCTTTATAGGAGTAACAGTATTCTGTTTCTGCTTTAGTTTTATCTTTGGTAAAAATTTTTTTCATATTATTGTACGCATTGATAAAATATTAAATAGATACGTCACTAGCGCACTGAAAATGAAGCGTACAAAATAACGTAAGTCCTGCAACTTTGCAAGTCGCTTTAGTCACTCCCGATACTCTCGTTCCGTACGCGCGTCTGTCCTTGGTGGCTAAGAAAATCTTTCTCGCATTCAAAATGGCGTTTTGTGTACTGCCTAAATGCACGAATTATGGTAGAAAAGCCAACAGAAGTCATGGAATCACATATCATAAATAATTATCCCAAAATATTTAGATAAATAATATAGTTTCAATTATTTTGTCAAACATTGTTACAAATTATGCTTAGGTTGTCATAGTAAGTAAAGAAAGAGAGAGCTAATTGGATTTCTTGCGAGTGTGACAAAGACGGGAACGCATATGACATAGATTAGTTGCACAGAAGCGATAATGTTTATGGTGACTTTTATACCTACAATTATAGTTCTGTTTCACTTTATTTTCACGCCTGTGTTCTTAGTTACTATTTATGAACATCTTATTGCAACAGTTAAGTAAAACATCGATAAAATTACGAGTTTATTTTGCGTTGCTAAGTAATAGAGTCAAATGACATGAAATTATTAAATGGGAAAGTCTGAGTCGATATTAAATGAACATGAAGTATACAATAATATAAATAAATATTTCCTACGCTCACACCAATTAGCCTAGCATATAGAAATATATACAGAATGTTTGCATAATGATTTACATTTGAAAAATTAAAATAGGATTTGAAATATAGTAAATATAGATTAAACTGAATTAATTTCACTAATTATTATGGTTTATAATTGTTTATTTTATTGCATTAGGTTTCCTTAAATCACAGTCACAAAATATTAAATAGGTACACTTTGATCAAGTATTACAAAACTTCAATGACAAACATTAAAGTTTTGTAATATTTGATTGAAGTGTAAAAATGTAAAAAAAAAATATATATTCACCAAATTGAGCACCTTCTACCACCTACCAAATTACCTACTACTCTGTTATATTTCCTATCTGCATTCTTGTTATTCTTTGGCAATCAGTCAGTGTCAGTGTGTGCAAAGTGTCAGTGATTGGTTGGCAAACGTCTTTTTTTTCCATTTAAGCGCAAACGACAATCACTAGCCATCTTTTTCTTTTTTATGCTTTAGTTGCGCCCCATCTCATTCACACTGTACCAATGTAGTTAAATGTACGCAGTATAAAAAATATGCATGTGTGCCTCTGCTGCGTTCGGACACATTTTTTTCGGTTAGTTTCTTAGCATATATCTTAACTGTTTAATATTATATCAATGATTGTACGTCAATATTTTAAGGTAGCTCCATATGTCACTTTCATTAATATCGCCTTTTTCCGATTCGTCAGAAGACTTATTTGTGCTCGTTTCATACTTTAGCAATACTCAATTTAGTTATCTATCATGAACAATAAGTTCACTTCTTTTTCTTAAATTATGATCTCTGATATAGTGAACGTCATATAAAACACGGTAAACAATGGCCGTCAATGTGGGCGAGCGAAGCAACTGCTTCGTTTTGCGCACGTTTGTTGTATTGTAGAGCGGACGAGTCACGACTTACGAGTGAGACACTAATAGAATAACCTACGCTTCCGACTAAGAGGGATATATGTTTGTGTGTGTAGCTGACATCGTTCATAAAACATCGTTCATGAAGAACGATGTTACATCGATGTTAGAGGTTTCGAAATCGATGTTAAAACATCGATGTTTATGATCGATATATCGATGTTTGAAAAACATCGATGTTTATGAACGATATATCGATGTTTCACAAATACCGATGTATCGTTTTCATCCCTAGCAGCTAGCTCAGTGTTGCCATTTTAGTGCTTTCGGCACTAAATCTAGGACATTTTTGGTATGGTCAGTGCGCTTTAAAAATTTTTAGTGCCTAGTGCTATTTCTAGTGCTTTTTTATGTCTGCTCTTGAATTACAAATAAATTGATATAGCGGCTAAATAGCGGATAAATACAGATTTGGAACGTGTTTTTAGTTTGATGAAAGTGATTAAAAGCAAGTTACGGAATTTATTGTTAAGCTCAGTGCATCTTTGTCTTTCTCTTTCATTAAATAAAGGGCAGGAGATAAATATTAGATTATGAAATACTAGCTGCGCCTTGCGATTTCACCCATGTAGTACGATATGTGTATTTACAAACAATCAATGCAATCCTTATAATTCGCACGCAGCTGACTGCTATGAATAGCACATGCTACAAGTATGAACAGCCAAGTGACTAGTGAGGCTGTCAAAATGATGGGTTCCTTTTTTTTTAAGGCTTAACCGGACTTTCCTGTGGATGCCTTAATTAAAAATTAAAGCCTCCAGCCAGGGGCACTTAAAACTAAATTAAAATTAGGCGACTACGCACTAAGGGGTACGAACCTCGGCTTAGGGCGTCGCTAGAGAGGACAGCAAGGGCGGCTGGATCGAAAGTTATATTTAATGGTTTGATGACCGCGGCGTTTCCTAGTACTAGCTCTGAGAAGAAACACCGAAACAAACTCAGAGGTCATTGTTGGGACATTATTATAATTACTGGCTCAGCTGCGGCGCGGGCTGGCCTTCATCGGACAAGGGACGGGGGAGGGGACTACTACGTGGAGCGCGTCGCGATGGACCTCGGCGGCGAGGTTGGTAGGTCGGTCTGTTTTTGTGTAATGTGCTGGTGGCCCTATTGGCCTCTTGGAGGAGGGTAATGGGGTCATCGGGGTCTGTGAGAGCATGCCGAGGGCGGCGAAGTCGAGAGATGGTGGAGGGAGTGTAATTGGCAGCCGCTGCTATGAGAGGATTGCGGTGCTTGGCAGCAGTGTCAAAGAAACGCTTGGAAAGGCGTTTCATGAAGTGCTGGATGGTGGGGATTTTGAGATCAAGATGGAGGATCTCATTTCGGACGAACCAAGGGGCGTTTGTGGCTTTACGGAGGAATCAGTTTTGGACTACCTACTTGCATCCTATGGATATGACGTGGCTTGGCATGTGCGAAGACTGGACAAGCGTAGGTTATAATCGGGCGTAATGATGGGATCCTCAGAGATATATAAAAAAATAAAGATTCCCGTAAAGACAAGTTTTTTTTTTAGGTTTTTAAGTACAACACAATTGTAAGTTGATTGATTTAATGTCGTAGATAGGTATTAAAATACATTAAAAACGAATTTCGAATTTAATATGTCGTTCTTTTCAAATCTTTGCCAATTTTAGTGCTTTAAAGTCGAAAAAACCACTGATCTAGTGCAATTCTCACCGCTTTAACTGCTCTACAGAGTTTGCCTTCTGGTAACACTGACTAGCTCTGTGCAACTTACCTGTAGCATAGTGGCCACATCATGTCTTTACGCTAAACCACTCCTAATGTGCCACACGCGGGAAACGAAAGGAGTTAGATTAGTTAGGATAAGTTTAGGATAAGTTAGGATAAGAGTTAGATTAGTTAGGATATGTTTTAAAAATACTTTAAGATTTCGACTGAAGGACTTGTATCCATGGTCATGAAATAAACTAATAAAAAAAAAAAGAAACTGCAACTTACCAACGGGCAACGCAGGGTCTTTTCACATAATACATTCATTCATTTTAAAATAACTAATTTCGGAAGTCGGTGTCTTTGGTTTTGTATATTCGTTTTTTGACACCGACTTCCGAAATTAGTTATTTTTCACTTTGTAGTGGTTTTTGGAAGTCGGTTGTTTATTTTGTAAAAAAGTTTTTTCATTGATAGTTTTAAGAAGGAAGCATGATTTTTTTATAGAGCCAATAAGTGACACTTGCGCCAATAAATATAGAATTGTTTATTTCTGCTTTTCACTATTAGGTACCAGTTATGCACTATAACAATTTATTTGCTAGTTCATAAGTTCAAACACACTTAGCAGACTCAAACTTTTCTTGCTTTGCTTTTCAGAAATTACCAAACAACTGGGGTCCAGCAGCGATGGACAAAACCTGGCTAAACAGATAAAAAAATTAAAAACTAAAAATATTAGTTATAAAATGAGATTGAAAAACGCATTAAAACTGTCCACAAATGTTGCATTTCAAACTGCATTAAAGAAATTTAAAACATTAGCTGCGCTATTTACAGTAATGCAGTTCAGAGAGATCTCAAAACCAGAAATGGCAAGAAGATTCACGAAAGAAGAGAAAATTATGGCTCTCAGTATTTATAAAATGGGACCAAAAGCTTACAGATGGTTATGTAAAATATTTGTTTTGCCATCTCCTGTAACATTAAGCCGAATGATTTCAAAGGCTTCACTGAATTAATGAAAACATATTTAAAAAATTATAAGGTTTTAACATTGCCGTGCTCGTACATTTTAGAAGTTGCTGTGTTTTTTAAGTCAAATGCACATTACTTTAAGCGTCTAGCCAGGGCCGCGCCGATCCCCGGCTGCGCCTGTGTGCGGAACCTATGAAGCGCCTCTTTTTAACCGACTTCTAAAAAAGGAGGAGGTTATCAAATCGTCGAAATATTTTATTTTTTATGTATGTTCCCCAATTACTCTATGACGCCTGGGCCAATTTGCAAAATTCTTTTTTTGTTTGAATGGGTATACTTTCCAGTTGGTCCCATAGTCACCAGGTCAGGATCTGATGATGGAAGACCAGAGAAATCAAGGGAAACTTTCAAAAATCGTATGGGTGACTAGTGCATTTCTAAGTATTTTCATTAAGTTTTTTTAAGCACTACGGTGTAATAAAGGTCTGGGGTAGATGTGATGATGGAGTCGGGAGACAGTCGAAGGAAGTCCTCAACGATTCACAGCAGCTACCTAGTGTCTGTGCTTGATTAATTTGTATTGATAAGAGCTTTACATCTTGACGTATTGTGATTGTCATTAGGGGTTTTATGATGAAGACAAAGAATAGTTAAGGGAACTCCTCAACGGTATACAGTAGCAACATTGTGCTTGGAATTAATGCATTTATATTGATGAGAACTTTGCACCTATATGGGTTAAAATGATGGTTTGCAATAAATCTGATGATGAAGACTTTTTAGGCAGTTGAGGCAATTCCTCAACAATTTACAACACTGTGCTTTAACATAGGACAACCACTACCTACTCGTCACGCTTATGTAACAATCAATTATAATCAAGAGACTGAATTTAAGTTCCGTAATCGCGTCATTGTTCATACTTTCATTTTGGTTTCATAGGAATTTTATAGAAATCGGTTCAATGGCTCCATTTTTAGACTAAAATTACGGGTAAAAATTAAAGTAAATAACATTCCGTCGTTTGCTCGTCGTGTCAGCATCCAATACCGGATGCAGCTGAACAGTACTTTTCACAACTAAAAAGTGTAAAATAAAAACTTTTTTTTACAAAGAAAACAACCGACTTCCACAAGAAAAAAAAAAACACTACAAAGTGAAAAATAACTAATTTCGGAAGTCGGTGGCAAAAATGAATATACAAAAACCAAAAACACCATGACCATGAACCGGTATATACAGGGAAGTCGGCTGTTTTTTTTTTGTAAAAAAAAGTTTTTTTTTCTATAATAAATGACGTTAATCCAGCGCCAGTTGTATCGGTAATTGGGCAGAAAGCTAGGAAATGCTCTCTTGTTTCTAACTTTCTAGTTTCTATGTTAAAATTGACAAATCATATACTACTTAATTTGTTCTACTTGTGAAACGTCAGGAGTAGAATCTAGTATTATTGAAAAATATTTATTAATTCCTTCCTTTCTTCCTCAGCCTATAGATGTCCACTGCTGGACAAAGGCCTCCCCCAAGGCTTTCCACGATGACCGGTCTTGTGCTGCCCGCATCCATCGGCTTCCCGCGACCCTCACCAGGTCATCGGTCCACCTTGTTGGGGGTCTCCCTACGCTGCGTCTTCCAGTACGTGGCCGCCACTCCAGAACCTTGCTGCCCCATCGGCCATCGGTTCTACGCGCAATGTGCCCTGCCCACTGCCACTTAAGTTTAGCGACTCGCAGAGCTATGTCGGTGACTTTGGTTCTTCTGCGGATCTCCTCATTTCTGATTCGATCACGCAGAGAAACTCCTAGCATAGCTCTTTCCATTGCCCTTTGTGTGACTCTGAGCCTTCGTATGAGGCCCATTGTGAGCGACCACGTTTCAGTTCCGTAAGTCATCACTGGCAACACACACTGGTCAAAGACTTTAGTCTTGAGACACTGTGGTATCTTGGACGACGAGAAGATGTAGCGTAGCTTCCCGAACGCTGCCCAACCGAGCTGGATTCGCCGAGACACCTCTTTCTCGAAGTTGGACCTACCTAGTTGGACTTTCTGTCCCAGGTATATATACTCGTCAACAACTTCGAGTGCAGAGCAACCAACTACAATTGGAGTGGGTGCGACATGAGAGTTCGACATGATCTTCGTCTTATCCATGTTCATTTTAGACCCACTTGTTGGGAAGCTCTGCTGAGGTCATTGAGCATTTTGCCCAAGTCTTCCAGGGTCTCAGCCATGACCACGATATCATCTGCGAAACGGAGATTAGTGATGTACTCGCCGTTGATGTTGATGCCAAGTCCTTTCCAGTCCAGGAGCTTGAAGACATCTTCCAACGCAGCAGTGAACAATTTAGGAGATATGACATCTCCTTGTCTCACTCCACGCTGCAGTTGGATCGGTTTCGAGTCCTGATCCTGGAGACGGACTGACATGGTGGCGTTTTTGTACAAACACTTTATCACCTCAATGTATCGATGGTCAATTTGGCACCGCTGGAGAGACTGTAGCACCGCCCAAGTCTCAATCGAATCGAAGGCCTTCTCATAGTCCACAAACGCCAAGCATAGTGGTTTGTTATACTCCTCGGACTTCTGTATAACTTGCCGCAGCGTATGAATGTGGTCTATGGTGCTAAAGCCTTTTCGGAAGCCTGCTTGTTCGGGAGGCTGGAAGTCGTCGAACCTGCGAGCGAGACGATTCGTGATGACCCTAGAAAACAGCTTGTAGACATGGCTCAGGAGGGATATCGGTCTGTAGTTTTTTAGGAGGGTATTGTCACCTTTTTTGAAAAACAAAACCACCACGCTCCTGTGCCACGCCTTAGGCGTTTCGCCTTTAAGAATGACGGAATTAAATAGCTTCTGAAGCGCTTTAAGAACCGGTTTGCCACCCGCTTTCAGAAGCTCAGCCGTAATTCCATCATCTCCAGCCGCCTTATCGTTCTTGAGCTGTTTCAGGGCCATACCAATCTCGTACAGGCTGACGTCCGGGATATCGTCGGTGTAGTGTCGGGTTAGTCTGGCTCTAGGATCATTAGCCAGGCTTACAAGTTACAACAGGTGCTTGTGTTGATGTGTATAACTCTCCGTAGAATTTCTCCATCTCACCCAAAAGCTCGGGCTTGGAAGTGACGATCCTACCATCCCCAGTCTTCAGCTTCGCAAGTAGACTCTGTCCAACAGACAATTCTCGTGCGAACACTTTGGAGCCTTTGTTCCGCTCGATAGCCTCTTTAATACAATTTGTATTAAATTGGCGTATATCGCGAGTCAGAGACTTTGAGATCTGTCTGTTAAGGCATCTGATGCGCGAAGCATCATCAGGGGATTTTAAGATCACCTCCCGTCTTTCTTCCATTAGCCGGCGGGTGGGACCGGAGATCTTCTTCTGTCTTTTTGAACGGAGGGTTTTGTAAAACATAGACCCTTCCGTTTGGAGAGTTTCCACAAACCTGTTGTTGTAGTCGTCCACATCTACGCATTCACCGAGGCATTCGAAGCGGTTTTGTAGTTCGATCTGAAAGCTCTCGGGGTTTTGGAGTTGTGTTGACGCTGGACGAAGCGTAGACTTCATAAGTCGAGAGCGTTCGAGCCTAATGTTGAGGTTCAAGATGCCTCTAACAATACGGTGATCACTCCCGGTTTTTACCGCATGGATCACGGAGACATCGTTGAACACTTGCCTTCTCGTTGACATTATGAAGTCTATCTCGTTTTGGTCTGACCATCGGGGCTGAGCCAGGTCCACTTGCGGTGCAATGGTTTCCTGAAAAAAGAATTCATCGCAAAGAGTCCTTCCCTTTCCATGAAATCCATTAGCATCTGACCTCTGGGATTTCGATTTCCAACTCCAAATTGCCCCACTTTCGTCTCGTCCGCCTCTCGCATGCCCAGTTTTGCGTTAAAGTCCCCCATGACAACGGTGTAGTGGGTTTTGGAGGAATGTATGGCTCTACTGACGTCCTCATACATAGCCTCCACCTCATCGTCAGAGTGTTTAGACGTCGGGGCGTAGACCTGTATAACCTTTAACGAATATCGTTTTGTTATTCTCAGTACAAGGTACGCCACCCGAGTCGAAAGGCTCCCGACTTTAACCACGTTGTTCACGAGGGACTTGTGGACAATAAACCCGACACCACCCTGGGACAGCTGGTCGCCTTCCCGGAAATAGAGCAGGTTGCCAGACTTCAGGATTATCGAGTCCTCTCCCTCTCTTCGGACTTCAGATAACCCCACAATGTCCCAGCGCAACCGGCTCAGTTCTTCCTCCAGTTCGACAATCTTCTCATCGGTCCGTAGTGTGCGCGTGTTTATTAATTCGACATAAATTTAAAATAAAATGTTGAATTTGGTTGCAATGTAGTATTGTATTTGTATGCAAATTATTTCATTTTGATTTTTATTTCCAAGATAAGTCGGCATATTTTTGAAATCGGTACCTATCATTCGTACGTGAACAATTTTTGTATGTCTGTTCCTTGCGTCTAAGCTCTAAACCGGTCGGAAAAAAGTCAATCTTTCTATTCAAAATTGAAAAAAAATATCATTTTTTTTAAATATCCCAAATAGAAGTTATAATTATTTGTATATAAAATCACATAAAAGGTACATACCACTGCATGAAGCGTTTTTTGAATCAGATTTAATAACACTTATCGATAACATGACTGGTTTCTGTCTCTAATGATTGTGTGGAAGTGGATGGTAGTGCCGTAAAATATTTACTTATTTTAATTGCATTTTTATTACGTTTTTCTTCTTGTTTAATTTTACTTATTAGATTCTGGTGACCAGATAATTTCTTTTTTTTTATCATGATTACTATCACTCATCGTGAAAACACGTTAAAACAATAAGTAATACACAAACTATTATTTTATTATAAAAATTCAATGCGCACCTTACACACACTTTCAATCAAAATTCAAATAATTGTCCAATCAATTGTTTTATTATGGCTATCTCGTTCGTTAAAACGCTTCAAAATAACTAATACTTTGTTTGAGTGTGGTTTGAGGTTCAAAAGAACTGCCGCCCTTTTAAAGTTGAGATCGTATGTAATGTAAACTAAAACCCTAAGTGTGAAATGAAACCATAAACGTAAATATTAATAAATATATGAACATTGAGAGACTTGTTCAATAAGCGTACCTAATATAAGTATGTCTTGTTGTTTACAAGACCTATGTTGCGCCTATTGTATCTACTTACTTATCGATACTGTACTACAAAAAACAATAATTTAGGAAACAAAAATAATTTAGGTGGCAAAGGCGGCGCGGCGCCCCTATTGACTTGGCGCCTGTGTGCGCCGCACACTTCGCACACAGGGGCGGCGCGGCCCTGCGTCTAGCCGACATATTCCCACGTAATAGACGTGACAATGGGCAATTTTGTCTCCAATTCGCTAAGACTAGCCTAATGCGCAACAGTATATATTATACGAGTCCAGTCATTTATAATAAAGTGCCCAAAAGTTGGAGTAAACTACCTCTATCTATGTATAAAAGCAAACTTCGTACTTTTTTGACCGCCAGAGCTTAATAAAGTGTTAATGAGTTCCTTAATGAAAAGAAATTTGTTTTGACATAAATAATTAATTGGATTCATTTTGAGTGACACTTGTATGATAATAATTTGATTTTATAATACACTAGCGAGCCGCCCCGGCTTGGCACGGGTGCAATGCTGATACTAAATCAGGGGGGGCACACTTAGTACTTCATCAATTTTTACAGTCGACAGCGACACCTGAACTCTTGCGAGTGAACAATTTGGCAGCCATCTTGTCCCTAGGGTCAAATAAAGGTCAATGACAATGCCATATTTTTTCATTTTAATTTCATGAAAGAAGTAAGATGGCGGATAGAGAATCAAACAATTTTATTTTATTTAGACTTGTGTTGAATTAATGTAACAAGTGCACGTGTTAATGCCAAAATTGTGGTGTCTCTTCATGACGACAGGATGCAGATGGATAAATTACCATGGTTATGTGTTATTACAAAATAATAGGTATACTTATAAGTAATCCATACAAACTTTCAACCCCAAACTGTTAATTTGTGACACTTTCGGCTAATTTGTAATATTATTTCTGTGTGTGTCAGCTGTGAAGTTTCCACTCATAAAATAAATGAATTACTGAATACTTTTTTTTATTCATTAGAAAACCCAGACCTTTAATACACATAGCTACGTACGCATAGGTACGTAGCAATAATATACATAGCTACATATGCATAGGTATGTAGCTATAGTATACATAGCTACATATGCATAGCTACCTATATCACTCACTAGTAGTTGTTCACGCACAAAATGTAAGGGGGCAGCACTTTCCATACATGCAAATTTTACCACAGAGTTGTCACTCTTTATTAGATACTTACTATACTCTTTGTACTAAATACACTACAGAAAAACTGTGAACGTTGTATGTATAAAAAACGGTGGCCCGCGCGCGTGCACTCCAAAAGCGACGCCACGCAATTTTTAATTTTGTAATATCTTCGAAAATATTAAATCTGCAAAATGTACTTAAGGTATTATATTGGATAAGGATTAATGCTGTATTGGTTAAAATTGTTTCGAAAATTATCCGGTATTTGTCGTAAATAGTAAATTACAAAAAAAATGTTATTGTGTGATATCCATAAGAGATATATACCATCGCCGACTTTTTTAAAGACCTGTTCAATGTGTACAGTATTTAGTACATTATTTTGATAAATCTCCTAGGGTTCAGCCTGCGTTTCACTGTAAACGCGGAAAAAATGACATTATTTACGACTTCACATCAGAAAGCTCAAAAATAATAGTATTTCACCACAATTTTATGGATGTTATTATACATAAATAAACCTTCCTCTTTAATCGCGTCAAAATCCGTTTTGTAGTTTTAAAGATTTAATCATACAAAGGGACATAGGGAAAGACAAAGTGACTTTGTTTTTATTATAGTGACAAACATGTTTGACCTTAATATTATTTATCACCTTGTATGCACTTTTTATGTATGTACACACGTATGTTTAAGCAAATAAAAATCTTGTCTTATCAATAAATTTGGGTTTTATTTATTGAAGCCACCAAAAAAATATAAAAAAAAGTGAAATAAACCCCTACAAGCATGAATGTTCTACTTGTAATAATTTTGTCGTTAGCCACCAGATGGCGCGGAAGGAAGGCTCGGCTGATGACTTTATACCCTTTAAATATAATGTACTCTGTGGGGCAACGGTGCGGTGAAACAAATTAAAATAAAATCATACGAAATTAGGAAGTCACGATCGCGATCACGTTTTTTTGTCAATCAACCAAAATTATATTGTTATTCCCATAAAGTAACTTGCTAAAATGTCTTATAATCTTGTTGACCTAGCAATTAAGCTCTTTTCTATTGATGCTGTAAAGTTTGGAGACTATAAAACAAAGAGCGGTATAGAAACACGTGTTTATTTCGATTTGAGGGTTATAGTTAGTTACCCTGATGTAATGGTAAGTGTTTCAAATTAATTCATTATTAACTCTTCAAACATTAAATCACATCGAAAGTGTTATTTAAAAAAAAAGTCGTTTTCTAATATTAATTTTTTCATGATTTTGGTGTCACCAACGCGTGGCGTTAGCCTCATTAGGTTTCGTAATTGAACAGAGTTAAAGTTAACGCTTCATTCTAAACTTGCTAAAAATTATCAAAGCAAATATCTGAAAATAAAAACCCAAATGGCTGGCTTATATTATTTATATTTAATACTTTAAGAAATCATTACCCACGTGTTTTTTTTTTTAGGAATCGATATCAAACCTGTTGTTGGAAATTACTATGAGGGAGTTAAAGTATGATCACTTATGTGGTGTACCATACACGGCCCTACCCATTGCTACAATACTCAGTATGTTAACCAAGAAATCAATGCTAATGAGGCGTAAAGAAATAAAAGCCTATGGTACTAAGAAATCAATTGAGGGCCATTACGAGGCAAACCAGACATGCCTCATAGTAGAAGATGTGGTTACATCGGGCTCTAGTGTGCTCGAAACTGCAAGAGACTTACGCAAAGAAGGACTGATAGTCACCGATGCAGTCATTATATTAGACAGGGAACAAGGTGGCAGCAAGAATCTTGAAGTAAATGGTGTAAAAATTAGGTCGTTATTTACAATGTCGTCTTTAATTGATATTTTGGTGAAGAACGGGAAGATTACTGAAGAAACTTTCGTGAAGGTTAAAAATTACCTCAAAGAAATACAAGCTCCTATTATAGGTAAGAATAAAGAACTATTAATTGAACTCACACTATCACTATATTCGACGGTATGGTTGGTGCATTAGTTAAATAATTGACTGCTGTGCAGCGTGTTGTGGGTTTGATTCCCGTATGGAACTAATATTTGTATGACCTTCGAGTAGTTGCCCTGGATCTGGTTGTAAAAATACCTAATGTGGAATAACATTATTAGAATTTAAAAAAAATTGATCACAATTTAGAGTTACACACAGCTTGCGCACTATTATATCTCCAATGTCAATGGCTAGTAACTGCTGGGATTAATCACCATGGTCAAAATTCAGATTGACGGATTATTTTTCTGTTTTATCAGTACCAGTTTGGTAAATTGGGGTGAATAAGGCTTCGAGCACACATGGAGTGACTAGGCCTCATGGGGAACCTCAATACTAATAGGAATCATCTTTCCTTCATTATTTCTCTCCACAAGCAATCGGCCCGCTTGCCGCAAGTAACATGGATTGCTCAACGCTATGTTCAACAAACCATCCCACAGCGGTACCTCAGCCAAACCTATCCTTTAAATTAACATATTGACCACATTCCAGTAACACATGTATCAGGTCTTCCTTTGCACCACAATAAGTACACAAATCGGTTTGAGTTACATGCATTAGTGAAAGTAAGTTATTTACCGGAACATGGCCAGATCTAATTCTAAAGCACAGACTAGTGTGATACATAGCATTATATATTTATTGTATAATCTATGTAAATAGTACACTGTTGGCCACTACATTATTTATTTATCCCTTCCCATAGAATTCCATCAAAGGTTGTCTGTAAAGATCACTCTTAAAACTAACGTGCCTATTGTGTCATCCTTTGTAAATATTTTTATTTATGTTCTGTAATCTATATGGTGTACATAATAAAGAGTATTCTATTCTATTTGCTTTATTGTAAATATACATTAAACTATAATACCTACATTGAAATGATGTTATAATTTTTTAGATAAGCCATTGGACCGAATTTTGCTAACATACGAGAAGCGCGCCAAACTAGCCAAGAATGGTATAGCTAAACGACTGTTCGGTATAATGGCAACAAAAAAGACAAACTTGTGTCTCTCTGTTGACATGACATCCACTACGGAGATTCTGGACCTAATAGAAAAAGTTGGGGAACATGTCTGTATGGTAAAGACTCATGTGGATATTATCGAAGACTTCAGTATCAATTTTATTACCAGAATCAAAGAGCTGGCTGTCAGATTTAACTTTTTAATCCTTGAAGATAGAAAGTATGCTGATATTGGACATACAGTCTCTTTGCAGTATTTAAAAGGGTTGTACAGAATTGGTGAATGGGCGGATTGTGTGACTGCCCATTCATTGCCTGGTGAGGGAATACTCAAAGCCCTGAATTCAACAAATGGTGCCAATCATGGTGTGTTCTTGTTGGCTGAGATAAGTAGTGAGGTAAGAATACATTCATAAAATTATTTATGTTGCCAGCACGCATAGTGTAATCTTTGATGAACCTGTGTGGCTGTTGTTATTTAGCTACCCAATACTTCTAAAGATGTTAGTTAAAAAAAATAAAATATCATTTCATTTATTTTAATTATGTTTCCAGGGAAACCTGATAACACCAGGTTACAAAGAAGCGACAATATCTATGGCATCTAAATATCCAGAATTGATCACTGGATTTGTCGCCCAGAATGAGGACACATTCAAGGATCCAGGTCTCATACAGTTGACTCCTGGAGTACAGCTGGAAAGCAGCAAAGACTGTCTGGGCCAGGTCTACAATACTCCAGAGAAAGTTACGTTAGAAAAGGGGGCAGATGTCATAGTTGTAGGGAGGGGCATTGTAACGGCTAAATGCCCAGAAGCCCAAGCAGTTATTTATAAGGATACTTTGTGGAAATGTTATTTGAAGAGAGTTTCTACGAAAATGGTGTAGGAACGTTCTATTGTTCTAACATTTCGCATTCATTGTGCGCTAGCTATTGGCGCATCACATGTGACGAGTTGGCCGGATACCGAATGAGCCCTTTCAATAGCCAATGACGTGTAAGAAACACGTCTCAGAGAGGTGCTTATTAATTTTTTGACGAATTTAGCTAATCCATAGTTATGTGGCTGTTATTATTTAAGATTGCTGCTACACTCAGCACATTAACCAAGAAATCTATGCTAATGAGACGTAAAGAAACAAAAGCTTACGGTATTCAAAATCAATTCAGGGTCATTATGGGCAAAGCACTCATAGTTGCCTAGCATAGCATAGCCTCATAGTTGAAGATGTGGTTTCATCTGGCTCTAGTGTGCTCGAAACTGTAAGAGATTTACGCAAAGGTTTGATGGCAACAAAGAAAACAAATTTGTGCCTCTCGGTCGACATGACATCCACAATGGAGATTCTAGACCTATTAGAAAACGTTGGAGAACATATCTGTGTGGTAAAGACTCACGTGGACATTATCAAAGATTTCAGCAACAATTTTATTACGAGATAAAGAGCTGGCTGCCAAATTCAACTTTTTATTTCTTGAAGATAGAAAGTACTATGGCATCTAAATAAGAATTGATCGCGATCACGGTTTTCTATCAATCAACTAAAATTAAATTGTTATTCCCATAAAGTACCTAACTAAAATGTCTCTTAAAATAATCTTGTTGACCTAGCAATTAGGCTCTTTTCTACTGATGCTATAAAGTTTGGAGACTTTATAACAAAGAGCGGTATAGAAACACGTGTTTATTTCGATTTGAGGGTTATAGTTAGTTACCCTGATGTAATGGTAAGTGTTTCAAATTAATTTATTAATAACTCTTCAAACATTAAATCCCATCGAAAGTGTTATTTTAAAAAAAGTAGTTTTCTATTATTAATTTTTTCATGATTTTGGTGTCACCCACGTGTGGCGTTAGCCTCATTAGGTTTCGTAATTGAACAGACTTAAAGTTAACGCTTGATTCTAAACTTGCTAAAAATTATCAAAGAAAATATCTGAAAATAAAAACCCAAATGGCTGGCTTATATTATTTATATTTAATACTTTATGAAATCATTACCCACGTGTTTTTTTTTTTAGGAATCGATATCAAACCTGTTGTTGGAAATTACTATGAGGGAGTTAAAGTATGATCACTTATGTGGTGTACCATACACGGCCCTACCCATTGCTACAATACTCAGTATGTTAACCAAGAAATCAATGCTAATGAGGCGTAAAGAAATAAAAGCCTATGGTACTAAGAAATCAATTGAGGGCCATTACGAGGCAAACCAGACATGCCTCATAGTAGAAGATGTGGTTACATCGGGCTCTAATGTGCTCGAAACTGCAAGAGCCTTACGCAAAGAAGGACTGATAGTCACCGATGCAGTCATTATATTAGACAGGGAACAAGGTGGCAGCAAGAATCTTGAAGTAAATGGTGTAAAAATTAGGTCGTTATTTACAATGTCGTCTTTAGTTGATATTTTGGTGAAGAACGGGAAGATTACTGAAGAAACTTTCGTGAAGGTTAAAAATTACCTCAAAGAAATACAAGCTCCTATTATAGGTAAGAATAAAGAACTATTAATTGAACTCACACTATCACTATATTCGACGGTATGGTTGGTGCATTAGTTAAATAATTGACTGCTGTGCAGCGTGTTGTGGGTTTGATTCCCGTATGGAACTAATATTTGTATGACCTTCGAGTAGTTGCCCTGGATCTGGTTGTAAAAATACCTAATGTGGAATAACATTATTAGAATTTAAAAAAAATTGATCACAATTTAGAGTTACACACAGCTTGCGCACTATTATATCTCCAATGTCAATGGCTAGTAACTGCTGGGATTAATCACCATGGTCAAAATTCAGATTGACGGATTATTTTTCTGTTTTATCAGTACCAGTTTGGTAAATTGGGGTGAATAGGGATGAAATTATAAAATTGATTGTGCTTTAAAAATTAATGTGGTTTATTGCTACCTTTAATGAAAGAACATTCACCCCATTTTATTGTAAGTTAACTCTATATCTATTTATTTTAATCATTTATTAATTAAATGTATAAATTTATTTAAACTAGTATGGTACACTTTTTCTTTTCTTTTTTTTTTTATATTCTACATTTTTACGAGGCTTCAGTACACATGGAGTGACTAGGCCAGCCTCATGGGGAACCTCCAATACTAATAGGAATCATCTTTCCTTCATTATTTCTCTCCACAAACGAAATACGGCCCTTGCCGCAAGTGAACATGGATTGCTCAACGCTATGTTCAGCAAACCATCCCACAGCGGCACCTCAGCCAAAAACCTATCCTTTAGAGTCGCATATTGACCACATTCCAGTAACACATGTATCAGGTCTTCCTTTGCGCCACAATAAGTACACAAATCGGTTTGAGTTACACGCATTAGTGAAAGTAACTTATTTACAGGAACATGGCCAGATCTAATTCTAAAAGCACAGACTAGTGTGATACACTTAACGTATATATTTATTGTATAATCTATGTAAATAGTACACTGTTGGCCACCTACATTATTTCTTTATCCTTCCCCTTAGAATTCCATCCAAAGGTTGTCTGTAAAAGATCGCTCTTAGCGATAACACTGCCCATTGTGTCATCCTTTGTAAAATATTTTTATTTATGTTCTGTAATCTATATGGTGTACATAATAAAGAGTATTCTATTCTATTTGCTTTATTGTAAATATACATTAAACTATAATACCTACATTGAAATGATGTTATAATTTTTTAGATAAGCCATTGGACCGAATTTTGCTAACATACGAGAAGCGCGCCAAACTAGCCAAGAATGGTATAGCTAAACGACTGTTCGGTATAATGGCAACAAAAAAGACAAACTTGTGTCTCTCTGTTGACATGACATCCACTACGGAGATTCTGGACCTAATAGAAAAAGTTGGGGAACATGTCTGTATGGTAAAGACTCATGTGGATATTATCGAAGACTTCAGTATCAATTTTATTACCAGAATCAAAGAGCTGGCTGTCAGATTTAACTTTTTAATCCTTGAAGATAGAAAGTATGCTGATATTGGACATACAGTCTCTTTGCAGTATTTAAAAGGGTTGTACAGAATTGGTGAATGGGCGGATTGTGTGACTGCCCATTCATTGCCTGGTGAGGGAATACTCAAAGCCCTGAATTCAACAAATGGTGCCAATCATGGTGTGTTCTTGTTGGCTGAGATAAGTAGTGAGGTAAGAATACATTCATAAAATTATTTATGTTGCCAGCAAGCATAGTGTAATTTTTTTGATGAACCTGTGTGGCTGTTGTTATTTAGCTACCAAATACTTCTAAAGATGTTAGTTAAAAAAAATAAAATATCATTTCATTTATTTTAATTATGTTTCCAGGGAAACCTTATAACACCAGGTTACAAAGAAGCGACAGTATCTATGGCATCTAAATATCCAGAATTGATCACTGGATTTGTCGCCCAGAATGAGGACACATTCAAGGATCCAGGTCTCATACAGTTGACTCCTGGAGTACAGCTGGAAAGCAGCAAAGACTGTCTGGGCCAGGTCTACAATACTCCAGAGAAAGTTACGTTAGAAAAGGGGGCAGATGTCATAGTTGTAGGGAGGGGCATTGTAACGGCTAAATGCCCAGAAGCCCAAGCAGTTATTTATAAGGATACTTTGTGGAAATGTTATTTGAAGAGAGTTTCTACGAAAATGGTGTAGGAACGTTCTATTGTTCTAACATTTCGCATTCATTGTGCGCTAGCTATTGGCGCATCACATGTGACGAGTTGGCCGGATACCGAATGAGCCCTTTCAATAGCCAATGACGTGTAAGAAACACGTCTCAGAGAGGTGCTTATTAATTTTTTGACGAATTTAGCTAATCCATAGTTATGTGGCTGTTATTATTTAAGATTGCTGCTACACTCAGCACATTAACCAAGAAATCTATGCTAATGAGACGTAAAGAAACAAAAGCTTACGGTATTCAAAATCAATTCAGGGTCATTATGGGCAAAGCACTCATAGTTGCCTAGCATAGCATAGCCTCATAGTTGAAGATGTGGTTTCATCTGGCTCTAGTGTGCTCGAAACTGTAAGAGATTTACGCAAAGGTTTGATGGCAACAAAGAAAACAAATTTGTGCCTCTCGGTCGACATGACATCCACAATGGAGATTCTAGACCTATTAGAAAACGTTGGAGAACATATCTGTGTGGTAAAGACTCACGTGGACATTATCAAAGATTTCAGCAACAATTTTATTACGAGATAAAGAGCTGGCTGCCAAATTCAACTTTTTATTTCTTGAAGATAGAAAGTACTATGGCATCTAAATAAGAATTGATCGCGATCACGGTTTTCTATCAATCAACTAAAATTAAATTGTTATTCCCATAAAGTACCTAACTAAAATGTCTCTTAAAATAATCTTGTTGACCTAGCAATTAGGCTCTTTTCTACTGATGCTATAAAGTTTGGAGACTTTATAACAAAGAGCGGTATAGAAACACGTGTTTATTTCGATTTGAGGGTTATAGTTAGTTACCCTGATGTAATGGTAAGTGTTTCAAATTAATTTATTAATAACTCTTCAAACATTAAATCCCATCGAAAGTGTTATTTTAAAAAAAGTAGTTTTCTATTATTAATTTTTTCATGATTTTGGTGTCACCCACGTGTGGCGTTAGCCTCATTAGGTTTCGTAATTGAACAGACTTAAAGTTAACGCTTGATTCTAAACTTGCTAAAAATTATCAAAGAAAATATCTGAAAATAAAAACCCAAATGGCTGGCTTATATTATTTATATTTAATACTTTATGAAATCATTACCCACGTGTTTTTTTTTTTAGGAATCGATATCAAACCTGTTGTTGGAAATTACTATGAGGGAGTTAAAGTATGATCACTTATGTGGTGTACCATACACGGCCCTACCCATTGCTACAATACTCAGTATGTTAACCAAGAAATCAATGCTAATGAGGCGTAAAGAAATAAAAGCCTATGGTACTAAGAAATCAATTGAGGGCCATTACGAGGCAAACCAGACATGCCTCATAGTAGAAGATGTGGTTACATCGGGCTCTAATGTGCTCGAAACTGCAAGAGCCTTACGCAAAGAAGGACTGATAGTCACCGATGCAGTCATTATATTAGACAGGGAACAAGGTGGCAGCAAGAATCTTGAAGTAAATGGTGTAAAAATTAGGTCGTTATTTACAATGTCGTCTTTAGTTGATATTTTGGTGAAGAACGGGAAGATTACTGAAGAAACTTTCGTGAAGGTTAAAAATTACCTCAAAGAAATACAAGCTCCTATTATAGGTAAGAATAAAGAACTATTAATTGAACTCACACTATCACTATATTCGACGGTATGGTTGGTGCATTAGTTAAATAATTGACTGCTGTGCAGCGTGTTGTGGGTTTGATTCCCGTATGGAACTAATATTTGTATGACCTTCGAGTAGTTGCCCTGGATCTGGTTGTAAAAATACCTAATGTGGAATAACATTATTAGAATTTAAAAAAAATTGATCACAATTTAGAGTTACACACAGCTTGCGCACTATTATATCTCCAATGTCAATGGCTAGTAACTGCTGGGATTAATCACCATGGTCAAAATTCAGATTGACGGATTATTTTTCTGTTTTATCAGTACCAGTTTGGTAAATTGGGGTGAATAGGGATGAAATTATAAAATTGATTGTGCTTTAAAAATTAATGTGGTTTATTGCTACCTTTAATGAAAGAACATTCACCCCATTTTATTGTAAGTTAACTCTATATCTATTTATTTTAATCATTTATTAATTAAATGTATAAATTTATTTAAACTAGTATGGTACACTTTTTCTTTTCTTTTTTTTTATATTCTACATTTTTACGAGGCTTCAGTACACATGGAGTGACTAGGCCAGTCTCATGGGGAACCTCCAATACTAATAGGAATCATCTTTCCTTCATTATTTCTCTCCACAAACGAAATACGGCCCTTGCCGCAAGTGAACATGGATTGCTCAACGCTATGTTCAGCAAACCATCCCACAGCGGCACCTCAGCCAAAAACCTATCCTTTAGAGTCGCATATTGACCACATTCCAGTAACACATGTATCAGGTCTTCCTTTGCGCCACAATAAGTACACAAATCGGTTTGAGTTACACGCATTAGTGAAAGTAACTTATTTACAGGAACATGGCCAGATCTAATTCTAAAAGCACAGACTAGTGTGATACACTTAACGTATATATTTATTGTATAATCTATGTAAATAGTACACTGTTGGCCACCTACATTATTTCTTTATCCTTCCCCTTAGAATTCCATCCAAAGGTTGTCTGTAAAAGATCGCTCTTAGCGATAACACTGCCCATTGTGTCATCCTTTGTAAAATATTTTTATTTATGTTCTGTAATCTATATGGTGTACATAATAAAGAGTATTCTATTCTATTTGCTTTATTGTAAATATACATTAAACTATAATACCTACATTGAAATGATGTTATAATTTTTTAGATAAGCCATTGGACCGAATTTTGCTAACATACGAGAAGCGCGCCAAACTAGCCAAGAATGGTATAGCTAAACGACTGTTCGGTATAATGGCAACAAAAAAGACAAACTTGTGTCTCTCTGTTGACATGACATCCACTACGGAGATTCTGGACCTAATAGAAAAAGTTGGGGAACATGTCTGTATGGTAAAGACTCATGTGGATATTATCGAAGACTTCAGTATCAATTTTATTACCAGAATCAAAGAGCTGGCTGTCAGATTTAACTTTTTAATCCTTGAAGATAGAAAGTATGCTGATATTGGACATACAGTCTCTTTGCAGTATTTAAAAGGGTTGTACAGAATTGGTGAATGGGCGGATTGTGTGACTGCCCATTCATTGCCTGGTGAGGGAATACTCAAAGCCCTGAATTCAACAAATGGTGCCAATCATGGTGTGTTCTTGTTGGCTGAGATAAGTAGTGAGGTAAGAATACATTCATAAAATTATTTATGTTGCCAGCACGCATAGTGTAATCTTTGATGAACCTGTGTGGCTGTTGTTATTTAGCTACCCAATACTTCTAAAGATGTTAGTTAAAAAAAATAAAATATCATTTCATTTATTTTAATTATGTTTCCAGGGAAACCTGATAACACCAGGTTACAAAGAAGCGACAATATCTATGGCATCTAAATATCCAGAATTGATCACTGGATTTGTCGCCCAGAATGAGGACACATTCAAGGATCCAGGTCTCATACAGTTGACTCCTGGAGTACAGCTGGAAAGCAGCAAAGACTGTCTGGGCCAGGTCTACAATACTCCAGAGAAAGTTACGTTAGAAAAGGGGGCAGATGTCATAGTTGTAGGGAGGGGCATTGTAACGGCTAAATGCCCAGAAGCCCAAGCAGTTATTTATAAGGATACTTTGTGGAAATGTTATTTGAAGAGAGTTTCTACGAAAATGGTGTAGGAACGTTCTATTGTTCTAACATTTCGCATTCATTGTGCGCTAGCTATTGGCGCATCACATGTGACGAGTTGGCCGGATACCGAATGAGCCCTTTCAATAGCCAATGACGTGTAAGAAACACGTCTCAGAGAGGTGCTTATTAATTTTTTGACGAATTTAGCTAATCCATAGTTATGTGGCTGTTATTATTTAAGATTGCTGCTACACTCAGCACATTAACCAAGAAATCTATGCTAATGAGACGTAAAGAAACAAAAGCTTACGGTATTCAAAATCAATTCAGGGTCATTATGGGCAAAGCACTCATAGTTGCCTAGCATAGCATAGCCTCATAGTTGAAGATGTGGTTTCATCTGGCTCTAGTGTGCTCGAAACTGTAAGAGATTTACGCAAAGGTTTGATGGCAACAAAGAAAACAAATTTGTGCCTCTCGGTCGACATGACATCCACAATGGAGATTCTAGACCTATTAGAAAACGTTGGAGAACATATCTGTGTGGTAAAGACTCACGTGGACATTATCAAAGATTTCAGCAACAATTTTATTACGAGATAAAGAGCTGGCTGCCAAATTCAACTTTTTATTTCTTGAAGATAGAAAGTACTATGGCATCTAAATAAGAATTGATCGCGATCACGGTTTTCTATCAATCAACTAAAATTAAATTGTTATTCCCATAAAGTACCTAACTAAAATGTCTCTTAAAATAATCTTGTTGACCTAGCAATTAGGCTCTTTTCTACTGATGCTATAAAGTTTGGAGACTTTATAACAAAGAGCGGTATAGAAACACGTGTTTATTTCGATTTGAGGGTTATAGTTAGTTACCCTGATGTAATGGTAAGTGTTTCAAATTAATTTATTAATAACTCTTCAAACATTAAATCCCATCGAAAGTGTTATTTTAAAAAAAGTAGTTTTCTATTATTAATTTTTTCATGATTTTGGTGTCACCCACGTGTGGCGTTAGCCTCATTAGGTTTCGTAATTGAACAGACTTAAAGTTAACGCTTGATTCTAAACTTGCTAAAAATTATCAAAGAAAATATCTGAAAATAAAAACCCAAATGGCTGGCTTATATTATTTATATTTAATACTTTATGAAATCATTACCCACGTGTTTTTTTTTTTAGGAATCGATATCAAACCTGTTGTTGGAAATTACTATGAGGGAGTTAAAGTATGATCACTTATGTGGTGTACCATACACGGCCCTACCCATTGCTACAATACTCAGTATGTTAACCAAGAAATCAATGCTAATGAGGCGTAAAGAAATAAAAGCCTATGGTACTAAGAAATCAATTGAGGGCCATTACGAGGCAAACCAGACATGCCTCATAGTAGAAGATGTGGTTACATCGGGCTCTAATGTGCTCGAAACTGCAAGAGCCTTACGCAAAGAAGGACTGATAGTCACCGATGCAGTCATTATATTAGACAGGGAACAAGGTGGCAGCAAGAATCTTGAAGTAAATGGTGTAAAAATTAGGTCGTTATTTACAATGTCGTCTTTAGTTGATATTTTGGTGAAGAACGGGAAGATTACTGAAGAAACTTTCGTGAAGGTTAAAAATTACCTCAAAGAAATACAAGCTCCTATTATAGGTAAGAATAAAGAACTATTAATTGAACTCACACTATCACTATATTCGACGGTATGGTTGGTGCATTAGTTAAATAATTGACTGCTGTGCAGCGTGTTGTGGGTTTGATTCCCGTATGGAACTAATATTTGTATGACCTTCGAGTAGTTGCCCTGGATCTGGTTGTAAAAATACCTAATGTGGAATAACATTATTAGAATTTAAAAAAAATTGATCACAATTTAGAGTTACACACAGCTTGCGCACTATTATATCTCCAATGTCAATGGCTAGTAACTGCTGGGATTAATCACCATGGTCAAAATTCAGATTGACGGATTATTTTTCTGTTTTATCAGTACCAGTTTGGTAAATTGGGGTGAATAGGGATGAAATTATAAAATTGATTGTGCTTTAAAAATTAATGTGGTTTATTGCTACCTTTAATGAAAGAACATTCACCCCATTTTATTGTAAGTTAACTCTATATCTATTTATTTTAATCATTTATTAATTAAATGTATAAATTTATTTAAACTAGTATGGTACACTTTTTCTTTTCTTTTTTTTTATATTCTACATTTTTACGAGGCTTCAGTACACATGGAGTGACTAGGCCAGTCTCATGGGGAACCTCCAATACTAATAGGAATCATCTTTCCTTCATTATTTCTCTCCACAAACGAAATACGGCCCTTGCCGCAAGTGAACATGGATTGCTCAACGCTATGTTCAGCAAACCATCCCACAGCGGCACCTCAGCCAAAAACCTATCCTTTAGAGTCGCATATTGACCACATTCCAGTAACACATGTATCAGGTCTTCCTTTGCGCCACAATAAGTACACAAATCGGTTTGAGTTACACGCATTAGTGAAAGTAACTTATTTACAGGAACATGGCCAGATCTAATTCTAAAAGCACAGACTAGTGTGATACACTTAACGTATATATTTATTGTATAATCTATGTAAATAGTACACTGTTGGCCACCTACATTATTTCTTTATCCTTCCCCTTAGAATTCCATCCAAAGGTTGTCTGTAAAAGATCGCTCTTAGCGATAACACTGCCCATTGTGTCATCCTTTGTAAAATATTTTTATTTATGTTCTGTAATCTATATGGTGTACATAATAAAGAGTATTCTATTCTATTTGCTTTATTGTAAATATACATTAAACTATAATACCTACATTGAAATGATGTTATAATTTTTTAGATAAGCCATTGGACCGAATTTTGCTAACATATGAGAAGCGCGCCAAACTAGCCAAGAATGGTATAGCTAAACGACTGTTCGGTATAATGGCAACAAAAAAGACAAACTTGTGTCTCTCTGTTGACATGACATCCACTACGGAGATTCTAGACCTAATAGAAAAAGTTGGGGAACATGTCTGTATGGTAAAGACTCATGTGGATATTATCGAAGACTTCAGTATCAATTTTATTACCAGAATCAAAGAGCTGGCTGTCAGATTTAACTTTTTAATCCTTGAAGATAGAAAGTATGCTGATATTGGACATACAGTCTCTTTGCAGTATTTAAAAGGGTTGTACAGAATTGGTGAATGGGCGGATTGTGTGACTGCCCATTCATTGCCTGGTGAGGGAATACTCAAAGCCCTGAATTCAACAAATGGTGCCAATCATGGTGTGTTCTTGTTGGCTGAGATAAGTAGTGAGGTAAGAATACATTCATAAAATTATTTATGTTGCCAGCAAGCATAGTGTAATTTTTTTGATGAACCTGTGTGGCTGTTGTTATTTAGCTACCAAATACTTCTAAAGATGTTAGTTAAAAAAAATAAAATATCATTTCATTTATTTTAATTATGTTTCCAGGGAAACCTTATAACACCAGGTTACAAAGAAGCGACAGTATCTATGGCATCTAAATATCCAGAATTGATCACTGGATTTGTCGCCCAGAATGAGGACACATTCAAGGATCCAGGTCTCATACAGTTGACTCCTGGAGTACAGCTGGAAAGCAGCAAAGACTGTCTGGGCCAGGTCTACAATACTCCAGAGAAAGTTACGTTAGAAAAGGGGGCAGATGTCATAGTTGTAGGGAGGGGCATTGTAACGGCTAAATGCCCAGAAGCCCAAGCAGTTATTTATAAGGATACTTTGTGGAAATGTTATTTGAAGAGAGTTTCTACGAAAATGGTGTAGGAACGTTCTATTGTTCTAACATTTCGCATTCATTGTGCGCTAGCTATTGGCGCATCACATGTGACGAGTTGGCCGGATACCGAATGAGCCCTTTCAATAGCCAAAGACGTGTAATAAACACGTCTCGAAGAGGTGCTTATTAAGAATTTCTACATTTAGCTAATCCATAGTCATGTGGCTGTTATTATTTAAGATTGCTGCTATACTCAGCACATTAACCAAGAAGTCTATGCTAATGAGACGTAAAGAAATAAAAGCTTACGGTATATAAAATCAATTCAGTGTCATTATGGGCAAACCAGATATGTCTCATAGTTGAAGATGTGGTTTCATCTGGCTCTAGTGTGCTCGAAACTGTAAGATTTATGCAAAGATTTGATGGCAACAAAGAAAACAAATTTGTGTCTCTCTGTCGACATGACATCCACAATGGAGAATCTAGACCTATTAGAAAACATTGGAGAACATGTCTGTATGGTAAAGACTCATGTGGACATTATCAAAGATTTCAGCAACAATTTTATTACCAGATTTAAAAGAGCTGGCTGCCAGATTCAACTTTTTAATTCTTGTAGATAGAAAGTACTATGGCATCTAAATAGGTATCCAGAATTGATAACAGGATTTGTCTGCCAAAATAAAGACACTTTCGGAAATTCCGGTCTCATAGAGTTGAGTCCTGGGGTGTACAGCTGGAAAGCAGCAAAGTCGATCTGGGCCAGGTCTACATACTCCACAGAAGGTTACATTATAAAATGTGAGCTGAAGTCATAGTTGTTGAGAGGAGCATTGTATACGCCAAAGACCCAGAGGCTCAAGCAGTTATTTATAAAGATACTTTGTGGAAATGTTATTTGAAGAAAGTGTCTTCGAAAATTGAGTAGAAAACTTCTAACAAATCACACTCTTTATGCGCTAGCTGTGGGTGCATCACATATGCGTCTGATTGGTCGAGGGTCCGATGGCTGAATGACCCCATTTAGTAGTCTTAAGAGGCGCTTATTAAGTTTTTCAAGAAATTCTTCATTCTGTCGTGTTTGTCATCATTTAACATTGCTACTATACTCAGCACATTAATCAAGAAGTCTATGTTATTGGAATTTGGAGTGAATCTTGCTAACTTATGAGAATTGTTTTGAACTGATCAAGAATGGTATAGAAAAAACTGTTCTGCATAATGGCAACAAAGGAAACAAACTTGTGTCTCTCGGTCGACATGACATCCACTACGGAGATTCTAGACCTACCAGAAAAAGTTGGAAAACATGTTTGTATGGTAAAGACTCATGTGGACATTATCATAGATTTCAGCAACAATTTTGTTACCAGAATTAAAGAGCTGGCTGCCAGATTCAACTTTTTAATTCTTGAAGATAGAAAGTACTATGGTATCTAAATATCCAGAATTGATCACGGGATTTGTCTGCCAAAATAAAGACTTTCATGAATTCAGGTTTCATACAGTTGAGTCCTGAAGTACAGCTGGAAAGCAAGCAGCAAAGGTGATCTGGGCCAGGTCTACTCCACAGAAAGTTACCTTAGAAAAGGAAGCTGATGTCATAGTTGTGGGGAGTGGTATTGTATACGCCAAAACCCCAGAGGCCCAAGCAGTTACTTATAAGGATACTTTGTGGAAATGTTATTTGAGACATGAAACAAAACCTTACGGTACAAAAAAATCAATCGAGGATAATTACGGGCACACCAGACATGCCTCATAGTTTGAAGATGTGGTTACATCTGGGTCTATTGTGCACGAAACTGTAAGAGACTTAGGCAAAGAAGGTTTGATAGCTACGGATGCAGTCATTATATTAGACAGGGAACACAGTGGCAGCAAAAATCATGAAATAGATTGTGTACAAATGAAATCATTATTTACAATGTCTTCTTTGATTGATATTTTGGTGAAGGAAGGGAAGTTTACTGAAGAAACCAAGGAAGAAAGGAAGGGTAAAAATTACCTCAAGGAAGCACAAGCTCCTATTATAGGTAAGAATAAAAATATTATAAGTTATCGAAATCACACTATTAGTTGGTGTATGATTTGGAGGTTCACACAACTTGTGCACTATGATATCTCCCATGTCAACCAATGTCGATGGCTAGTAATTGCTGGGATTAATCACCGTAGCTGAAATTCAGACATGTGGATAGTTTTCTGTTTTCCGGTACTAGACTGGTAAATTGGGGTGAATAGTGATAAATTTAAAAAGGATTGTGCTTTAAAAATTAATATGGTTTATTGCTACCTTTAATGAAATAACAGTACATAAACACTGGTCTTTTCTGGTAAGAAACTATATTAATTTGTCTAATTCATTTTATTTTTTTTAGATAAGCGAATGGACTGAGCCTTGCTAACTTATTCGTTATTAGTCAAGAATGTTATAGAAAATCAAATGTTCTGCATAATGGCAACAAGGAAATCAAACTTCTATCTTTCACTCGACATGACACCCACTACGGACATTCCAGACCTATTAGAAAAAGTAGAGGAACATGTTTATATGGTAGACTCATGTGGACATTATCGAAGATTTCAGCAACAATGTTATTACCAGAATTAAAGAACTAGTTGCCAGATACAAGTTTTTAATTCAAATACAAAGGTCATCAAACCGAAATAAATACTAATTTTGATCGAGCCGTCCCTTGTCGTGCTCTCCAGCGACACCCTAAGCCGAGGTTCGTACCCCACAGGAGGTGCCCTTAGCGTGTAGTCGCTTAGTTTGTAGTTGCCCTGGCTGGAGGCTTTAAATTCATTTAAGGCAGCCACAGGATAGACCGGTTAAGTAATCACTACCTCTCAAGAGTCAAGGTCAACTACGAGATGCCATATTTAAAAAAAACATACAAAAGTCTCAAGTAGCATCTAAATATCCAGAATTGATCACTGGATATAACTGCCTAAATAAGGACACTTTCAATGATCCAGGTCTCATATAGTTGACTCTGGAGTACAGTTGGACAGCAGCAAAGACAATCTGGGCCAGGTCTGCAATACTCCAGAGAAAGTTACATTAGAAAAAGGAGCAATGTCATAGTTGTAGGGAGGGCATTATAACGGCTAAATGCCCAGAAGCCCAAGCAGTTATTTATATGGATACTTTGTGGAAATGTTATTTGAAGAGAGTAGTTTCTGCGAAACTTAGTAAGAATGTTCTAACATTTTGCATTCTTTATGCGCTAGCTGTTGGCGCATCGCATCACATGTGCGCGGGATTGGCCGAGGTGGCCGGGGACCGAATAAGCCCTTTCTATAGCCAAAGAGGCGCTTATTAACTTTTTCAAGAATTTCTAGATTCTGCTAATCCATATTTATACCCGGCTGTTATTATTTAACACTGCTACTATTCTCAGCACATTAACCCAAAGTTGCACATTTTTTTATCTATTGGTAGTAGAAAGTTTATTACACCACCTAGAGAGACATCTACCAATCAACATCCATTTCACATAAAAAAGAAGAATATTGGTGGTAAACATTGTGAATTTTATTTTTTAACAAAACTTGAATTTTTCGTGACTTTCGAGGCAGTAAAACTTTTGCCGTGAATTAAAAATCTAGAGAGATGTGTATGAAGTAGTCTAGAAATTCCTTTTAAATACATATAGGTAGGTAGCACAAAAACATATTAGATATTTCAAAAAATTATATCTCTAAATCTAATAACAGGAGCCGTATATTAAAAACCGATGATTATGAGAAATTTATAAAAATGCCGAAAAAAATACCAAACGTAGTAATTTAGTAGCTTTATTTTTCGTAAACATACATTTAAGAAAAAAAAAGTGGTCCAATCAGTTACAATTAGCCCCACTTTACGTTACATTTAAAAAGGACCAATAACTGTTGTGATAGCATTTCGAATTAGTAGAATGGTGCTAATACCCATTACTTTTAGCGTTTTAACATTTGTATAATAAATAAGCAGTAGAAGTACTTTATTCGTGTTTTGTTCTAATAAATAGCGAAATTTATTTAAAATCCTTAGTTATTATTACCCTGATCCTTTTGTGATTATAAAATGAAAATCCGAAAATAATTTTCCTAGAAAGTCTTTTTAAGTACCTACATCATCATCATCATCAACAACCTTTTTATCGTCCCACTGCTGGGCATAGGTCTCTTCTCATACAGAGAAGGATTGAGCGTAATCACCACGCTTGCTCAATGCGGGTTGGCGATTTCAGACTGTCTAGGTTTCCTCAAGATGTTTTCCTTCACCTTCAGTCATTGTTGTCCAAGATATACTTAGAAAGTACATATAACTTTTAGAAAAGTTGCATTGGTACTTGCCTGACCTGGAATCGAACCCGCGCACTCATACGTGAGAGGCTGGTGTTTTAACCACTAGGCCACCACGAGTAACCTACATATACAATATGTAAAGAAAACCCTGTCCGATCCGTGAAGGTATTGTTAGTTATCGATAACTGATGCTATTGATGCCTAACAAGCCGATCTAAACTTAAAAAAATCCCCTAAAAAAATAAATATTATTCCGCAAAAGCAGGTAATTTAATACATGACCGGTAGGCAATACATGCGCGGGCGAAGGAGGACAGGGCACGCGGTCGCATCGCTCATAATAACATAGTAGAAAAAGATGTTGTCACTTTTTAAAAAAATAGCAAATTTTGGGGAAGTTGGAATTAATTTGCGGAAAAAAAAGATTATTTCAAAATTCATTAGTATTGTTACTAAGATGATCATGTAAAATTTCATATTTTATTTGGTCATATTGTGTTTACCTAACCTTTATTATACACACACACACATCTTGTGGGAGTGTATTCTTTGGCAGAATGAACGCAATATTAAGTTGGATAGTGTACATGTTACATCCGGAGTTGTTTATTATACGGACCTTGTAGAAACTAGAACTAATTTCCGTGCGTTCAGTCGCTTTTGCCATACCTATTATTGGAATCAATTGTAACAGCAAATACCTACTTAGGACCCATTAACTTAATCAAATGTTATTCCGTGGTGCTTGGCAATCTGGGCTTCTCCCAGTTGCAATAATGTCCCTTTGTGCCGATTAGCCTAGTTCTGTTCTGTCTCCTGCTTATTATGGAGGGAAGTGGAAAAAATATCTTTTTTCTTACTCCTCCGCTATTCTTTTCTGATTAATTTCGTTGCGGGACCCAAGACAGTTGAATCATTTCTCCGGGACTCGTTGAGCTTCATTGCTCGGCGTTTTTCTGGCGGTCTCCACTGTTGGAATCAACAGTGGTCAGTGGAGTGGGTTTCAGGAGTTGCAGTGGGTTGGGAACAGTGGGGCGGGTTTTGTCCCAAAAAGAAAAACCTTTATTATCCATATCTATGGGTCGGACGGGGTTTTCTTTACATATTGTATAAAATTTGCCGCTAATATTTTCTTTCATATATTTTAACTTATTGTCCAAAAATGTTTTATAAGCGTATCCTACCCTCGCCTTATAAGGCATTTATTTATACTTTTTAACCGACTTCAAAAAGGAGGAGGTTACTCAATTCGACCGTACCTATATATGCTTTTTTTTATGTTTGTTCGCGCATAACTTCGTCGTTTATGAACCGATTTTGATAATTCTTTTTCTGTTGGAAAGAAGAAGTTCCCAAGGTGGTCCCATGATAAAGATATCAGGGTTTGATGGTGGAAGACCAGAGAAAACAAGGGGAACTTTCAAAAATTGCAGGGGCGACTAGTGCACTTCTTAGCATTTTCATTAAGTATTTTAAAGAGGTCTGGAGTAGATCTGATGATGGAGCCAAGAGACAGTTGAAGGAACTCCTCAACAATTCACAGCAGCTATCTTGTGTTTGGGCTCGATTAATTTGTATTGATAAGAACTTTACACCTAGATGGGTTGAGACTAGGGTTGCCAGACCGCCGGGAAATCCGGGATTGTCCCGGAATCTTGCCTCTTGTCCCGGAATGACCTCTTGTCCCGGAATGAGCGGTAATTGTCCCGGATTTTAAAAAGTTATCAATCTTGTATAGAACATATTAACAAAGATGATAAGAATTTACGAGTGTCCGATTTGGAATGACTTTTTTTTTTTTTCTTTTTTTAACCGTTCTTCCTCCGACTCTCCCGGATTTGATTTCGAATGAGCTTTTTTTTTTTTAGCCGTTCTTTTTTCCGAGAGTCTCTGTCGACAACTGTCCCGGATTTTGTAACTTCCTATCTGGCAACCCTAGTTGAGACTGTCATAAGAGCGCTGATGTTGAAGACAAAGGCCAGTTCCGGGAACTCCTCAACGGTTTACAGTAGCTACTTTGTGGTTGGACTTCATTCATTTATAATGATTAGACCTTTGCACCCATTAGGTTAAAATAATAGTCTGCAGTAAAGGGGAATGCCAAGTCGCCATAGTAATTTAGGCCCACTGTGCACACAAATTTAAAATAATGATAATAATAGGGGGCAATTGTAATAATTAATTAGTAAAAGAAATGCTTTACAAAAACCTTAGCATTTCAAAGTTATTTAAGATTCTTATATTCCATCAATACTGTTTATATCAATACACTCGGAGTCAAATAATACAAAATTCATTGTAGTTTCACATCTTCATTCATTTTGTTCATCATCATTATATCACTAAAAATTGTGCCGGTGGAAAAATATTATTCTGATGCCGTGCCCATCCTAAGTACCATACTGTTATAACATGGGCACGTCATCCTACAGTGCGGCGGCCGACAATACAGTTACAGCAGAACTGCTGTATTGCTGCATGGCCTGTGTTAGCAGTGCTGACTAAAACATAGGTACATGTAGTATACTTTGCGACTAACATAATAGCTAGCGATTCTGACCCTCGCCAGTGAACAGTTATGTCCAAATATATTGCCATTCAAGGTTCTATTTCTAGCATTAGTGCATACTTCAATAATAATATATTTAAATAGTATAATATAATTAAATAGGCTGCAAGTGCAAATGTTCCTCTATGCTATCTCGGTACTTCTGTAGGAATTTTCTTAAATTGATGTTTGGAAAATCCTAAATAATATTGAACAATATGATTTGCCATAGTCTGAATGTTGTCAAAATCTAAATTCATTATCATATTATCTTTCAATAAAGAGAGTAGTTCTTCCATTTGTTCAGAGCTAAATGTTCTAATAGGATTCAATATTGATTACAACAATTAATACCGGTCAAGTGATATGAGCAGATTCTACAATCTGAAGGCACATAGTAATTATATATAATCTCAAAGTAAACTTACGCGTAGTGATACTAGGACTAAAAGTCTTTCAACACCGTTACAATCAGGGAAAAAACAATGCCATTGTGTACTTGGGGCCCGTATGTAATTTGGCAGTATTATTTGATCACTGGTATGTATATCTGCATTTCTTTCTTCTGCTTGGGTAGAAGTCACAGTGCATGCCTCAGATTCCAGAGAAGGACTATGTCTTGTTGCTTCAGGTTCACATTCTTAAGCAGAAAGTGATTACTTAACTGCAACAAAAGTAAACAGTTGGTGTAAAGAAATATTATACCAAATTATTTTGTGTTTTTAGTTATACAATCATAAAAAAAGATGAGTAAAGTTTTAAAGTCAGCTCCAATACGTCTAGAATAGTATTGTTAAATATGATTTCTAATAAATACGTAAGTAACTTATATTCACCTGACCAATCCATCATTGTATAAGACATCGAACTTCAGCGATTTCTAAAGTATATCTTCGCATTCTGGATATATTCAAACCGCCGTTTACACAACGTAGATTAAGTTTTTCGCCAGCTGGCAGTGACAAGTAAGACTTTGACATAACAAAAGCAAGTTGCCATAAAACGTACCTATTTATATATTTTTCGAAAAGGTCGATTTATAGATATACACATTTCTTTATTAATAGTAATTGGAATAATAATTATTATTAAAGGAGATTTTTGGGAATTAATAAATGTTTGCTTAGAAGAAAATGACCGGTTATTAATAATAAACGAAAACTGATTATTCGGATTAATACCTGCCAACATTTTTTTTTGTAAAGGCAACATTTTGAACTCAAGTTTTATTCAAGTCAGTTCAAGTTCCATTAGTTTAGTCGGTTTAATGCTTAATATTTTTGAAAAAATGTTGCTGCATTGCTTAGACTAATAAGTACGTGGAAGATATTTGAAAAATATCAACATATTTTTTTTGTAAAACCAAATCCCTGTGCACGTCTGGGCCTAAACCTGGCATTCCCCTTTGATGATGAAGACCATAGGCAGTTGAGGGAATATTTACGGGTAAAAATTTAAGGCATTAAAGTAAACAAAATTACGTCGTTTCCCAACTATATTTGCGTCAGCTTCCAGTCTGATCGGATACAACTGAATACTTTTAACAACTAAAAAGTGTAAAATAAAAACTTTTTTACAAAAAAACAACCGACTTCCAAAAACCACTACAAAGTGAAAAATAACTAATTTCGGAAGTCGGTGTCAAAAAACGAATATACAAAACTAAAGACACCGACTTCCGAAATTAGTTATTTTTCACTTTGTAGTGGTTTTTGGAAAACGGTTGTTTTTTTGTAAAAAAGTTTTTATTATTTTACGATTTTGTCGGCGTCATTGTTATGGTACTTCAGCTATTATTACATGCACACACACGAAGTATTATATAACTACCTCAGACATCAGCTGATCTTGCTATAGCTAACTAACGGTCACTGATATTAACCGCGGACGGATGGACAAACCTGGCGAACCTCAACGCCGCCTCTCACACCGAAAACATCGTGAGAAACCTTGTGTCGCGACTAAGCGCGAAATCACTCATAATAATACGAAGACATTCTCGCGAGATCACTGACACTTTTGCACAAGGTAAGCGAGAATACCATAACTATGGTACTTTATAGTCTGTGGACTTTCACCTAACCACGCTATGCTAAGTGAAAAGCCCTTTCGAATCCCCGCCGCTATCGAGTACAGTCCTTTAAGAATATTTTAAAGTCTAATGTGAATTGAGTGAGATCCGGAACAAGCGAGAAGCCTCCAGTTGATGAAAGCTAAGTGCCTAGGGTTTATCTAATTACTTGTTGTTAATCCAATCGTATATGTATTACGGTAGTTTGAACTAAAGGAAGTTACTGAAGTCGAGTAACGCTAATTGAATCAAAGGTTGTATGTCCTGTCGATCTGTGCAAGTTCTGAAAAAGGGGGCCGTAGAATTGCTATAGCCTTATATGAAATCCCATACTGCAGGGTATGGGTCACATGTGCAAGAATCTGCATGGGCGGTAGAGTTGTTATCGCCTTTATGACAAATCCTATGCCGTTGGGTGTAGGTCACATGTGGCGTAGGTCACATGTGCAAGTTCTAAAGGGGTCGTAGAGTTACTCTAGCCTAACAAAGAAAATCCCAAGCCGCAGGGCGAGGGTCACAGACAAGGGACATCCAATATAATCGCTGAGTAGCACAAAGTACTTAAGCCAGAGTACAAGGCTCTGGAACACACAAACCTCATTTAAAGGTTAAGAGTAAATATGAGTAAACAATCTAACACTATAAATGTAACCCATGTTATAAAAGTATGGTTGACCCTGCGCACTTAGTTCCAAAACAAGCAAATGATGATTGCTTAATCCCTACAGATCGAGGTCGGGAGAGGTTAGCAAAGAGTATGGGATAATCATAGTTGGCACACATCTCATAACAAGGCGAAGCAGATCATTACATCATCTACGTACCGGCTGAGACAACTACAAGCTCGGTAAGTCAATGCAAGTTATCATCAGACAATTAAGTACTTTCGCGGAGTCGTAGTTTAGGGCCAGGATCCTCACTAATAAGTTCAAAGTGAGGCCTGAAAGGCGACTTCACGACACCTTGAATATTAGATTGAAATCGCGAATTAGCGATATGCAGTATCCTCTTAGTAGTCTGAATTAGCGCTAGGCGAGTTTTGTGATAAGGGTTTGTTATAATTTTACTATTATGAGATGAGGCCTTTTCGTGAATGATGGATAAATGCATGCAACCTAGGAAAATAAGGAGCCATTATTTGATCACAAATAACGCATTTTTTAAAGCTACTACTTGAAAGTGATAATTGATTTCAAAGGGCCCGGTAATATAATTGATTGATTTAGAAAGATAATACATATTTTAGTATAATACAGCTGGTATCCCTACATAAAAGTGTCATTTAGCATGATGGCTTAAAGAAAGGGCCAGAATCTTGAAAAAAACTGTACTGGCGGGAAAGCTAAGATGAGTGTTACGCTTATTTTTCAATGGACTTTTAAATTATTTATAGTGTCGTTTACTATATAAAAGCACGTGATTTATATAGTAAAAAGGGCATTCAGTGAATAATTTATAAAGAGCATTGAAATATTGTAGCATAGTGGCCATATCATGACTTTACCTCAAACCTCACTCCTAGTCGGCGCACGCGGGAAACGAAAGGAGATAGGTTAAGTTAGGATAGGTTACGAAAGAAAACAAGATTAACGAACAAAAGGCAACCAAGCCAAACCTCCTATAAAAAAAATCAGCATGTCAATACATTAACAAAGAGGTTTTGGCGGGAATTTCAAGATAAGTGTCACGCTTATTTTTCATTGGACTTTTAAAATTATTTATAGTGTTGTTTACTAAATAAAAGCGCGTGATTTATCTAGTAAAAAGTGCATTCAGTGAATAATTCAAAAAGAACAGTGAAATATTTTAGCATAGTGGCCTCATCATGTCTTTACGCAAAACCGCTCCTTATCGTCCAAACGCGTAAAACGAAAGGAGTTAGTTTAGGTTAAGTTAAGCTAGTATAAGTTAGGATAAATTAGGATATAAAACTCAAGAAAAAGCATACTGAAGACTAGGCTGTATGGCGTACTATGCCTTTGCCTTTTCCGTTCAGATGAATGGGAAGAATGAAACAAAAAAAAAAGCAATATCAAAGAAACGTCAAAATTGATAATGATGACTGCAGTTTTGTACGCAACAAAACAAAACAAAATATCATTAATAATTTAGAAATGGATTATATAGTTAAGGAATTAGGTATAAGTTATAAAAATATATTCCCCACTGCCTCACCTGGCCTTTATACCGTCGTTGTCCACACAACCTGGCTGAAGAAATGGATAAAAAACCTCGAAGTGGACACCTCAGTGAATAATGTAGATTTTACCTTGCAACCTGGTGAAAGTGTACCTTATCCGTGGCGCAAAATATTTATGAGGGTAAGTATTTATTTATGATTACAATCATTATAAGAATTCTCTGCTGGAAGGGCATATTCATCAAAAAAGTATTTTGTATTGTAGGTATTGAATAAAAAAGTGTCCAAGGTTCTTCCATTGCCTCGATACAAACTGAATGAAAACACGAACGAGTCGCCCCTCACGTTCTCTCAACTCCTGCAATATGTATCACAAAGTAACCAGAGGACATTATGGAAAGAATCTTATAAAAAGTATTGCCAAAATAATGATAGTAGTAAAGAAAGTACCATAGTGAATCTGTTAGAGCATGATCAGCTGATGTCTGAGGTAGTACTTCGCCTCTATGGATGTAATATAATTAGGGTTAAGTGTGATGGAGCTGGACATATTGAGTACAAAGACATAATACCTAATAAACATGTTTTGAAAATGTATGAAACACACGGTAACCTCCTGGCAGCTATGTTCACTATAGAATCAGATAATAACTTCTATATTATATACAGAGGGCACTATGAGAACATGCTTCTAGATTGTCTGAACTTCAGTCCTAATCTAATAGATATAAATTATGGCCGTGGCTTGTTTATTGTCTACCAATTATTGAATTTATCAAAGGCTCTGAGTGACAGAGGGTTGAGCTTAGGGATGCTGACTCTTCAAGACATTTATTTATCTGAGAACTTATGGCTGCAAGTGTTGCCGATGATAACAAACAATATCCACTGCTTGGATGCATCCTTGATCATTGAACACAATAGAAGTAAGCAGACCACTCCTGCAATAAATCAGGGCCCCCCTGGGAAGAGGGGGGAGGAGTGGTGCTGGCGCAATGAGGCTGTACAGCTAGAAAAGCTGTGTATGCTATGGGTTAGGGGCAGGATATCCAACCTGGACTATCTCCTACACCTGAACATGTTAGCTGGAAGGTCTAAGAATGATCCTCAGGCACATTTCATGATTCCTTGGGTGACTGATTTCACTTCCAGATGTGGTAAGTCTTTGTATTAGTAGTAATTATTAATGCTTTTGTTTTGTTTGATAAAACTGTGTTTGTTATGATTCATGTTGTAATCTAGTGCACAGATGCTTGTATGTTATCAGTAATGTTTGTAGTGTAAATAAATGTATGGGCTGGGACAGTTATTACAAAACAAATCATAATGTAATTATTGTCTTATGTGATTACAACTAAGTATATAGGTACAACATTATTTTTTCTTTATACGGAATTGGTGCAGTGTGGCTACCGAGCGCGCCACGCAGCTTACGGTAGATAATAGTACTGCGTACGCCCGCGCAACAGCTGACGCCACAAGTCGACTCACCGCCGCCCGAGCGGAGCGTTAAACATAATTTTGTCAGGACAGCCAAGTAGGATAACTTAGGAGCCCATAACTTTGTGGTTTTTCATAATATCTTATTAAAATTTTGTACATAGTCTTTACTTAAAAATACAGGACACATGTTTCATGTTTCGCATAAACTAAACATAATGTATAGTATGTATATACACACAAAAGGTCGCAAAAGTGACAAAGAGACCTGGTGGTGGGACGACACAGTCCAGAGGGAGACAAGGGTAAAGAAAGCCCTCTTCAAAACGTGGCAGGCGACCGGATCTCCTGAAGATCGCGACGCATATAAGTTTGCCAAACTTGCCACTAAAAGAGCTGTAGCCAGAGCCAGACGTGACCACTTGCACCCACTCTACGAGAAGTTGGAATCGTCTGAGGGGCAGAAGCTCATTTACAAGTTAGCACGTTCCAGGGTCAAAGCGTCACAGAATATATCCAAGTGCCGTTGTGTAAAACAGCCTACTGGCAACCTGCTTTGCGAGGATCACGCGGTAAAGGAGAGATGGCGCTCGTATTTCCACGAGCTGCTGAATAAGCAGCACTAAGAGGTGTAGACACCGGAACTCCCTCCGAACCTTGCATTAGTGCCCCCGATAACGCCTGAGGAAATCCACATGGCTCTTAGGCGCATGGCGAATCGGAAAGCTGTCGGAGCTGACGGAGTCCCCATTGAGGCCTGGAAGGCGATGGGTCCTCGCGGTGTGGGCATGTTAACGAACTTTATGAACAGCGTGCTCCTAAGCGGCCAAATCCCGAGCCAATGGAGGCTGAGTATTATCACAGCCTTCAAGGGCAAGGACTCAGTACAGGAGTGTGGTAATTACCGCGGTATAAAGGTCATGTCCCACACCATGAATATCTTTGAGAGGATTTTAGACTCCCGGATCCGGTAGGAGTGTGCTGTCTCGACGTGTCAATATGGGTTCCGTTACTGAATGCGACGTTAAGGCACGCATTTTTTAGGTGTTATTTGTGACCTCAAAATGCCGGTTAAGCTTAAGGGACAGGTCTATAAGACCATAATTAGACCTGTTCTTCTGTATGGCAGTGAGGCGTGGCCTGTGCTTGTGCGACACAAGCAGGTGCTGCGTGTCACGGAGATGAATGTGCTGCGGTGGATATGTGGAGTTACGCGGAAAGACCGCATCAGGAACTCCCGCATCCGTGGCAGTCTTCGTGTCCGTGACATAGCAGACATACTGTAAGAGGGTCGACTACGCTGGTGCAGTCACGTCTTACGAAAACCGGAATGTTACGTGGGTAACAAATATCTTGCCATGGCTCCTCCGCCGGGCCGGAACAAGCGAGGTAGACCAAAGAAGTGCTGGCTTGACGTTGCAAGAGATGACATGCGTGCCAACAATCTCACATCACGGGATGCCAGAGATCGTGCGAAAAGACACTCTAGGAAAACACACCAACTAACTACCATAAATTTAATAACGTTCCAGTAACGTCATTCGCTAGGTACATTTAAAGCGCTATTTTGGCGGCATTCGCTCTTTTAGGAAACCGTAGCTTACTTTAGCCCTTTTTCTTCATGGATGTCCTCCATCGAGGGCCGAAGGGAAGGGTCTATCAAACTTGCTGAATAAAAACCACCGCGGTGTTCCCTTCCCACACTTGGACCGGGGGTCATGGGAACTGGTGCGGCTTCCACGATCGCGGCTTACCTTTGCACGGGCGCCTTAGGTCCTCGGGGTGAGTGAGGTGTAAAGCTCCTTCAGCGACGTCATGTAGTGGCGCGTATGGAACCCTACGCGCCGCCCGCGCCGTGCCGCCCCCTTTGTGTACTGTCAAATAGGGGGCGGTGACCGTAGCTTAGCTTATCCCTGATTGCAATGCCCTGGTGAAATGTGCAACCCGCAGGATAATAATAATAATAATAATCTTTATTCATAAAACTTACACAACATTGTAAAACCAAAGCTACAAAAATATTCTTATACAATTACATACATATCTTATTGCCTAAATAACAGCTAGGTATTATTATACAGAGAATCATGTAAAATTAGCGACATGCCCGAGCTGGGTTTATTAAACCTGTGTTTCAGGCGCTCACTTTACATCACAATATATCAATAAGTCCGTAAGATTCAATTATGCAACGTTATGGACTAGGAATTCAATAAACAAAAACGTTAGTTATTTATTATGCTATCTTATGTACTATTTAATTTTATATCTTATCTAACTTTTATCTGTAAACTATTTACTATCACACTATAACTTCCAGAAGCTTTTCTGTGTCTGTGTAATTGAGAATCAATAGGTATTCTGATATTACTTGAGTCTTGACGAATTGCGTAACACACTATCAGTAGCAATGGCTTTAATTTTGACAATTCAACAATATTCATTGCGTTTTTTACGTTGTGGAGCAAACTTTTCGAACACAGGGTGCAATGGATTAGCAATAAGCTTCGAAATGATTCCAACTGATAGTAATAGTGTCTTACGTAATTAAGGTGTTGTTCTAGGAGAACGAAAACAAAACTTTACAAAGATTTAAAACTGTATGAATTTCATAAGTAAGTTTTATTCGTAGGAAGAAACTGGCGAGACCTCCGCAAATCCAAGTACCGTTTGAACAAGGGCGACAGACAACTCGACATGACTTATGACGTCAGCAGCTGCACCGGCCAGATACCGCACCACGTTTCCGATGCTCTGTCCGATATAACATGCTACGTCTACTTAGCGCGCAGGTTAGTGTGCTCGAATTTGAAATTCATGTGTAAAGGAATATAGTTTGGTTTTGATTTATGACGCCGGCAGCTGTTCCGACCATATACCGTACCTACGTTTCCAACACATTGTTCGATATGAAACGCTGTATTTAATTGTCGTGCAGCTTGGTTTTCTCGAATTTGAGATTTAAATGTAAGGTGTTATGGTTTGTTTTTTATTTTTAACTTATGACGCCGGCAGCAGCTGTACCTACTGAACAGATACCGCACCGTATTTCCGATGCCATGTCCAATATTACATGTAGCTACGTCTACTCAGCGTGCAGGTACAGTAGACAGAACAGTAGGTTATCTAAGGCCGCCCGCCGAGTTATTTGCCTACTCTTGCGTTGATGCCCAGAGTTGTCTATTTAGCTTTATGTCCCATTTAGCTAAAAGTGAAAGTGGTGGTAACCTTAAGCGTTAGTCGGTCACAGCTTACTATAATTTAGATGATTAAGACGCCATATTTGGATCAAACAATACATAAGACAATAGAAAAAAATAATAGGTAGTACCTAATTTGCAGTAGTAGGTAATTATTGTGAAATTGCCCTTATTACATTATACGCGACAAATACGTTTACCTAAACGATATTTCGTAAGCAATCCTCTGTTTTATAAGAAAACTCGGCTTCTTAAAATAAACTTTAGCTCTAAACATAGTATTCAGGAAGTTTGGGAATACATTTATATGGAAAAATGCGACTCAGGTACGCTCTTAATAAAGCAAATAAACAATACAAATATTTTCTAATAAGATTTAAGTATAAGTAGGTACTTATATTTCTGGTTCAGTAGGAATTATGAAGAATGATAAGTCCGGGTTTGCGAAATCGTTATTGAGGCACCCGAAATCACTACAATAAACTCGTAATAATTAATATTATGGTAAGTGGCCGGCGAGAGTTGACGAATGCGAGTGGTCATGTAACTTACGCGCGTGCTGATAGTCACGCGGCACAGCCCGTACTGCTCCCTCGTTATTTCCAGTAATATTATGCCAGCGTGTGCGTGAAATCGCGTGCCGACACGGCGCGCGGCACGCACGCATACATTCACACCGAGAGCGGCACGTTTGTTTAAAGATGTTTTACTGTTCTGTCTACTGTGGTGCAGGTTAGTGCACGCGAATTTGAAATTAATGTGAAGGTTTATTTTTAACTTATATTGTCACGCCTATGAACTACGAAGTACGCAGATGATCCTGTACTAAATATAACCAGGTTGTGCTAGTTCTGTTTAATTCCACTCCCGTGTAATAGGGGGCGAGTCAATTGCCATCAATCCTAATCGCATAACGCATTATCTATTACTATCAATTGGAATCATTTTGAAGCATATTATTATTCCATTGCTCCATATCATTATCATCACCACAGCGTTAATCCCAGTCGTATCCGTAGCTTTTTAGCTTTGGAGTCCGCTTTACCAGTCTAACTGCTGATTTTGGCTAAACTTCGATATTTTCCGTGAAGCGACTGCCGTCTGACCTCCACAACCCGAAGGCGATATCGAAGCATTGTAGTTAGACCAATTGTTAGACTTTTGAGGGCTCCAACAACCCATAACGACTGCCACTATATGTTCGTATGGCAACCGGGACCAAAGGCTTAACGTGAAGCGTATATAACGCAATGATTGTTGTTAAACAGCCAAATGAAACTGATTGCTATTGATGTGTGTGTGTGTTACGTGCTTTCCGAGGTACGACCAGACCAGTGCAAATATTCATATTCATGCATACAAATATTTGCACTGTGCGGGGATCGAACCTGCGCCTCCTTGCGCAACGGCCGCGTTCGCTACCGCTACGCCACAGAAATCAATCCTAATCGCATAACGCACTACCTATTACTATCAATTGGAATCATTTTGAAGCATATTATTATTCCATTGCTCCATATGTTCGTAAAATATCTTCTCTATAGAGTAAATAACGCAATGATTGTTGTTAAACAGCCAAATGAAACTGATTGCTATTGATGTGTGTGTGTTACGTACTTATGCTGCTGGTATAAATCGAGACTCCTGGCTAGAAATTTCTGACCTGGTATAGTCAAAACTGTCGTGGTGGCCTAGTGGTTAAATTACCAGCCTCTCAAGTATGAGTGCGCGGGTTCGATTCCAGCCCCCTAATCGGCGAACACATTTTTGTCAAATGATTATTTGGAATCAATTGGGATCGTTCGGACCGCCCATTGGTCCGTTCGGTCCAAACGATACCAACTAGTCGCAATCATTTGACAAAAATGTGTTCGCCGATTAGGGGCCAGGTCAGGCAAGTACCAATGTAACTTTTCTAAAGTTATATGTACTTTTTAAGTATATCTTGGACACCAATGACTGAAGGTGAAAGAAAACATCTTGAGGAAACCTGGACTTTAGGTCTGAAATCGCCAACCCGCATTGAGCAAGCGTGGTGATTACGCTCAATCCTTCTCTGTATGAGAGGAGACCTGTGCCCAGCAATGGGACAATAAAAAAGTTGATAATGAATGAATAGTCAAAACGCTATGAACCATTACAATTTATAAAAAAATTCTATTGTTTTTTTTTTATTGTCATTTCACTGTATATAAAGCAAGTACGAACTAAAAATCATCCCCAATATTTTCCTCAATACGAAATTATAAGTACCTTTTATTAGCACAGTAAATACAAAAAATATAATTGGCAAGATAATAATTTTTTTCATATAATGAATTTTGTCGTATTACATTGTCTTATAGAACACCAAAGGAAGTCCTCTGCAAATATGTGCGAAACAAGTGGGTTCCCGCGGAGTACCCCGCATCGATACAGCGCATGCAAGAGTGGACCCCAGACGAATGCATACCAGAGTTCTACACGGACCCCACCGTGTTTAAGAGCATACATGAAGATCTGCCGGTAAGGGAACATTAAGCAATGAATACGCATTGAAAAAATTAATCCTGAATTTTATTTCTACCCTCGTATCAGCTGTAAACTGCCATCCATGCTATGATAAAAGATGACCCAGTTAGCAAGTTGACTAAATAAAATCGCAACGGTATTTTATTCGCGAAGTAGATTTTTAACTCTGTGTTCTTCTTAGAAAGTTTATTAAACTTTGTATTTGGGAACTTGATAGTGATGGTCTTATCCAGCCTAAAACTTACCCCATCTAACTACTATTTTAAATCTGCAATTGAATGTTTTTTACAGTAGTGTAATTGCTTAATGCACTACCAGTAGCAGGTTTCATTTTGACAGTTCAACAACATTCATTGCACTATTTACGTTGTTGATTACATACATTTTTAAATGTAAGGAGCAATATGCTTCAAAATGCGAAAGGTGCTGGTCGAATAACGTAGTTTTTGTGATTTTCTAGGATTTAGGCATACCTTCCTGGGCGACATGCGCGGAAGACTTCATTACGAAACACAGGGAAGCCTTGGAGAGTACGTATGTGTCAGAAAATCTGCATGAATGGATTGATATCACTTTTGGTTACAAGTGAGTTTGTGTTTTTTTAATAGTGTTATCTTTGGTATAAAGGGTGTATCTGACATCGACGCACAAACGAGTACCATGGGTCCAGTACATGATTCTGAACCCCCAGTGGTGGAATTATATGTCTGCTTTTTCCTGTTTAATTTTTTTTTTTTTCACTTTAGACCGTTCATAATTGCTATACTTTTATAACCCAACTAGCTTTCCGCGCGCGGCTTCGCCCGCGTGGAGTTCGGTTATATCGCGCTTTTTAGATTTCCCTCGGGAACATCACATTTTTCCGGGATAAAAGGTAGCCTATGTTCTTTCTCAGGGTCTAAAGATTGTCTGTGCTAAATTTCATCAAAATCGGTTGAGAGGTTTAAGCGGGAAAGCGTAACAGACAGACAGACAGACAGATAGATAGACAGACAGACAGACAGACAGAGTTACTTTCGCATGTATAATATTAGTATGGATGAATAAGATTTTAAAGTAAAAATTAATAATTTCGCTAATTACCCGAAAAAGCGCAATATGAACAAAACTCGAAAAAGTATCCTATCAGCTGATTTAATAGAATTTACATCAGGGGTCAACGTCACACCTACAAACACGCGCGGCGGCACGCTTGCAACGATCGAAGACCGAGCCTACACTTTGTCAGATCCACCCTGTATGTAATATGTAGCGAATTATCAAAATATATTGTACAACCTAATTGCGTAACACACTGTAAAACAATATTTGAATGATTTTAAAGGATATTGCTAATCTATTGCTTCTTATATTCAAAACAATTGTCTGCTCAATCAGGTAAATAAAGCAATGAATGTTGTTTAACTGTCAAATTCTAGCAACTACCATTGTCATTGTTAGTGTGGTATACAATTATCCCGTTGTTGGCTTTGAAGTACAGACGACAGCAGACAGCACATCAAGCTACCGTCCCGTCACCGATTTGTTTATAAGATTTTCAATTTTATCTCTAAAGCTTTAAGGCTCAAGGTTCATCATCATCATCAACTTTTTCATCATCCCACTGCTGGGCACAGGTCTCCTCTCATACAGAGAAGGATTGAGCGTAATCACCACGCTTGTTCATTGCGGGTTGGCGATTTCAGACCCAAAGTCCAGGGTTCCTCAAGATGTTTTCTTTCACCTTCAGTCATTGGTGTCCAAGATATACTTAGAAAGTACATATAACTTTAGAAAAGTTACATTGGTACTTGCCTGACCTGGAATCGAACCCGCGCACTCATACTTGAGAGGCTGGTGTTTTAACCACTAGGCCACCACGACTGTTTGATTGCTTCTTGGTTTGGTGTTGTGTGGGTCTGCTTGATTCTTTATGGTGTTTCTGACAAATTTGTGTTGACTTTAGAATTACTAAGAATTACATAAACATTTCATTTTATGAAATGTCAAGCGAAAATTAATTCTTCACCTGTATGTGAGGAATTAATTTTATCGTTATTTAGTATTTTTGTCATAAGCTGATATCACGATCACAGCACAATAGGCAACCTACTTAATTCTGTAAGTTTTTCGTACAATCAGAAGTCAACCTATACTATATTTGAGCCAAATTCGATAAAGAATAGAGGTAAACAAACCGTTGCTAGGCAACGAGTAGTTTACGCCTAAAAGACAGATGTTAACAACTTTTTCTACATAGATGATTTTCATAATAGTAATAATCCTACTTCCTACTAATCTAAACAGTTTATTTATGTTTAGATATTTATGATTTGCATAGAACGCTTAACCGATTTGAATGAAATATGATGCACATGTAAGCTAATTTCCTAATAGGTTAAATTTTTTGATACATATATATTATAATTAGTCCATACTTAAAAGTATTACAATGCATGTGTTATGTAGTTGATTTGAAAGTAATTAAAATATCCAAAATTGTATTGACAAAGCCTCAACTTTATTCATGGGTTGAATTCCACAAAATGTGTTTAACACCTGGATTTCATCCATCTTTCTTTTTTTGTAGGGCTATTATGTAAAATTAATGTCGACTTTTTAAGAGGCATTCCACGAAGCACAGCCAAACGAAGCACAGCTAGAGGAAGCGCATCTAACGTATTCCACTAAGCACACCCGTAGCTGGGCTTCAAATAATAATATTAAAATAATTGATTTTCTATTCCACGAAGCACACCTGTGAAATATCACTCGCATAGTGCGAGGACAATGAAATAAAAATATCGATAGAAGAAAATATTTATTATTTAAAAGACGAACTTAAATTTCTAACATCTTTCAGTTTCATTATAATAATGTGTGTGTGTGTGCGCGTGTGTGTGCGTGTGCGTGTGCGTGTGTGTGTGTGTGTGTGGGGGTGTGTGTGTGTGTGTGTGTGCGGTAAAACAAACTGTGATTTTTAATGTTAAAGTAGAGTATTTTTATTATTCATTAATAGGTAGTTATAAGAAATTTTCAACATACATCTCTATGTAAAACAATATTTAAAATGTTTTTGATATTTTTCCAAGTTTTTATTGAAATTAGGAAACAATCTGTGATTTTAAATAGTAAAAATGTCAATATGACCATACACACACACAAATAACACACACACACACACACACACACACACACACACACACACACACACACACACACACACACACACACACACACACACACACACAAATAACACACACACACACACACACAAATAAAACACACACACACACACATTATTATAATGAAACTGAAAGATGTTAGAAATTTAAGTTCGTCTTTTAAATAATAAATATTTTCTTCTATCGATATTTTTATTTCATTGTCCCCGCACTATGCGAGTGATATTTCATAGGTGTGCTTCGTGGAATAGAAAATTAATAATTTTAATATCATTATTTGAAGCCCAGCTACGGGTGTGCTTAGTGGAATACGTTAGATGCGCTTCCTCTGGCTGTGCTTCGTTTGGCTGTGCTTCGTGGAATGCCTCCTTTTTAATGGTTTATCGAAATAACAAGTTTTTATGCATGTTATTTTAGTGATTTTATTGAAATATGCTGCAATAGGAATCCATACTAATATTATAAATGCGAAAGTAACTCTGTCTGTCTATCTGTCTGTCTGTCTGTCTGCCTGCCTGCCTGTCTGTCTGTTACGCTTTCTCGCTTAAACCTCTCAACCGATTTTGATGAAATTTGGCAAAGACAATCTTTAGAACCTGAGAAAGAACATAGGCTACCTTTTATCCCGGAAAAATTTGATGTCCCCGAGGGAAATCTAAAAAGCGCGATATAACCGAACTCCACGCGGGCGAAGCCGCGGGCGGAAAGCTAGTTGTTAATAAATAGCTAGTATGTAAAATTCGATAATCATGTGAATAAGTATAGTAAGAAATTGTAATAAGGAGATTTGTAAAACGTGAGTTGTGATAACCCTAAATTGGTTTGTTTACCTCTATTCTTTATGGAGTTAGGCGATGGTATAGTTATGTATAACGTGTGCGTGACTGCGTTTAAGTATTATTTTACAAAATATAGTCACATGTTCTTCTTTCAAATTCTTTAAAGTTCAAATCATTTAAAGTATAAGCATCTAAACACCTATTTGGGATACATTCAAACAATACACATACAGCTCGCGCGAGTTAATTGTGCACCTCGCTCTGTGACGTCATTCGGACGGTACCGTTTGTAAAAAATGAGAATTATGTTAAAAAAAATATAAATTACATTTTTTTTTATGTTAATAAAAGTTCGTTTTGATGATAAAGCGTCATAATACTAGATCATTTTACTCATGACGTTTCGCAATTAAATTGATACATAAGAACTGAAATATAATGTTGGCGCAACCAACAGGCTTCAATAATACGTCCAAAATATAAAAAAAGGAAGTTAATAAAAGAAATAACAAAGCATAAACTCCACAGAAACAGTAATAACAACAGGAGATTTAAACGGTATTTAGACATTAGTAACAAAGATGCAAGGTCAGGCAAGTACCAATACAACTTTTCTAAAGTTATATGTACTTTCTAAGTATATCTTGGACACCAATGACTGAAGGTGAAGGAAAACATCTTGAGGAGACCTGGACTTTAAAGTCTGAAATCGCCAACTCGCATTGAGCAAGCGTGGTGATTACGCTCAATCCTTCTCTGTATGAGAGGAGACCTGTGCCCAGCAGTGGGCCGATAAAAAGGTTGATGATGATGATGAACAAAGATGCTATCGCTACTGAGCGCTTACGGCGAATGCGGGGCGCCGCGCGGGGAAGCGGGAGAGGGGTCGCATTCCAGCGAGGTGCACAGTTAACTTCGCGAGTTATACTAAACGCCTGTTTTTTTAATTTAAGTTTCTGGCTCGATTACTAGACCTTTAAGCCAAGTCATTATTTTGAGTGCACTCTTATTTACAACTTAACACTTGTTTAAGATGTGTATTGTTTGCCAGTGCAAATAAATTAATTTAAGATTTAAAAGTAGATGTTCATGGTTATTTGTACTTTTTTTTTTAGGCTCTCAGGCGCCGCGGCAATAAAAGCTAAGAACGTGTGTCTATCCTTGGTGGACGGACACACGCGACTGCGGCGCGGGGGCGCGGTACAGCTGCTAGTGGCGCCGCACCCTCCCCGCGCCGCGCGCGCCCTTCCCCCCGCGCCTCCCCGCATGCACTGGACCGCGCCTAAGGATGCCAGTATGTACTATTTTACTAATATCTAGGAATCTTTTTTAAACATTATAAACCAGTGTTCGACTGATCCCGCCTGATACCACCAGGCAGGATCATGGTGCAGCGATGCAATCGTTGATGATCAAGCGTGCTAGTTTATTAAGAGCCTATTCACTTCAGCCTTGAAGACGTTTAAAGAAAAGATCTAAGTTTGTAACCTTGCTAACCACGGGTCGTAATCATCATCTCAGCGTTAATCCCAGTCGCATCCGAAGCTTTTTCAGCTTTGGAGTCTGGGGTCCGCTTTACCAGTCTAATCGCTGATTTCGGCTAAACTTCGATATTTTCCGTGAAGCGACTGCCGTCTGACCTCCACAACCCGAAGGCGATATCGAAGCATTGCAGTTAGACCAATTGTTGGACTTTTTGAGGGCCTCAACAACCCGTAACCACTGCCATTAGATGTTCGTATGGCAACCGGGACCAAAGGCTTAACGGTTTCCGAGGCACGACCAGTGCAAATATTCAAATTCATGCATACAAATATTTGCATTGCGCGGGGATTGAAGCCGCGCCTCCTTGCGCAGAGGCCGCATTCGTTACCGCTACTCCACGAAGGCTAGCTTACCATGGGTAAACTTCTTAAATGATAGTGTAGTGATAACAGCTGAATCCGGTTAGACTGGAAGCTGACCCCAATATTATTGAGAAAAGTCTAGGCAGGTGATAATGATGAGCGTGTGTGATGACAATAAATGTGCTGATAGATTAAATCTTGCCATACCTTCCTTCTATTATTTCTTTATCCACAGAAAAATCCTTCCGAAACGACAGTTCTGACGATGTCTCAGATGACGAAGAGGAATCCACCAGTCTTCCTCAGCACGTGTCACGACTTAACGTCCCCCCACAACGCGTCAGATCGCGGCACAAGAGCACAAGTAGAGCTCGCTCCTTATCTAAGAGCCAAGGACTTGAAGACTCGCAGACAACCTCAAATGAAGGCAGAGCCTCCTCCCACTCACGTCACTACAGGGTCCAGCGATCAGAACTTGGGAAAGGAGTTATATATCTGCCGAAAGAATTCAACCCAGTAGCCTCAATTCAAGCTATCGAATCACTCGACAATTTTCGGACGAAATGCTTCTTCACTAAAGCAGAAGATAAGGAGAAACATAAAGAGAATTTTACGACCTTAAACCTGTATCCGGTGCAGCAGGATATGAGGCAGGATAGTTCAGTAAGCAAGGATGGCTCTGATGATACTGCATTCACTAATCATATGTTTTTAGCTTCATACGATCAAAGTTATTTGAAGAAATTCACACAGGATGCGCATTTGGAAAGTGTGAGAAAAAATAGATCATTTAATACAAGGTATACTACTGATGCAGCGATTTATAAGCAGTTTGTCACTGAAAGTCGGCGCCAAGATATGTTGGTGATAGGCTGTTTGATCGTGGAAATCTTTCTACACACTTATATGCGTCCGCTTAGAACGACTAGCAATAATTTCATAGAAAGGTACAACAACTGCCGTACAGTATTAAAATATAATTACCATGCGTTACCCAGAAGTGTTAGCTACGTAGCTTCCCTACTCCTAAACGTACAACCGCCTAGCTTGAGTTACAAAAACGAACTGACTCCCAAAAAGGAGGAACCTTTAAAAAAGATCCTAGTCACTGATAAAGGGTTACCAGCTCCAACTCCAGCGCAATTACTCCAACCTTTACTGATGCAGCATTTAATACCGTTTCCTCAAAGCTTTAATATTTTATATAAGTTACTGAACACGTTACATGAATATGAGTTAACGAGTACAGAGTTAAACATACTGTATATGTACGAATGTGACGGCGTTCAGTGCGAGAAATACCAGAATGTTGATAAAACAAAACTGTATTTTAATCAAAAAATCGCTGAAGGAAAGATTCAGGCGTGCGCAACACATTTGGAGGTACTCCTGAACCAAGTGAACTGTTACAATCAGTTCGATGTTCTAGATATATTTTTATCTCACTATATAGAGTTGTTACAGAATAAAGACACATCAGTATTAGCCGCATGGTACTTATTCGACACTGTAAGCAAAGCCTTAGGCCCTGCTGAGACAAAAAAAAAGTTACTCAAACATATATTAAATCTCTATGATGATGATGACTTCGCTGTTGATAAACCCGACCAGCATAAGTTGACAGATATCGATAGTTTTTCTCTATCAGGAGGAGTATCGAATAAACAGAAATTTGTCAAACTTTATCACAATATATTCCTTCTACAGCTGATGGTCAGGTTGGGCCTTCAATGCTTCCTGGACAATTTCACCCAACATCTAGTAGAAGCGGTTGGTGGCTACAAAGATGTTACAGAGGAAGTTGGATCTCCCGGCCATCTGTGTCACAATAAGGCCTTATTGAACAAAAAACCGAGATATTCAGATGATAACGTGAAAAATGCCCTATCTAGTACAACGGACATATTTTCGCCTGATACGTCATACGGGTCTGAACACGTGACCACTCCAAATGTCGAGAAAATGGAGACAAATGAAGCTCTGAAAGAGAAGGACAGTGATAATAGAAGTGAGAATGAGTTGTTTCATTTTGAAACTGATAAGGACAGACTTCCAAGTAGAAACAGCAGAAGCAAGTCTCCGGCTGAATCCATAGACTCCTATAACTCTAACACTACTCAAGATAATAACATCCATACTCCTTCACCGTCCATAGACCACGTATCTCCAATATCCTCTAAATATTTCACTCCGAACAACACAACGCAAAAAGAACTTAGCTTCTCAGTCAGTAAAGATCAGAACCACGAGACGGTAACACCCTTGAATAAACCAACTTCGCCAATCATAGAAATACCGAACAAAACAATGTTTACAAGTTACATACATTTCGCCGAAGAGGATGATTCCGAAGATATAGACTTCAGAAGAAAGTCACACGATCCACAAGTCAATTTAGATCTTCTAGAACCTTCAGCAAAAGGCTCTCAGACTATGAACGATGATGATTTTCAAGGATTTAATGACCCAAATTCTTCGAAAATTTCCGATATGAGTTCGGAAAGTTTAATCTGGTTGTCACATAGACTGGGACCCGTACTTACTTGTAGATATATAACGAGGAATTTGTTAAAGATGTTAACATTATGTTATATTGGAAAGGATAACCTTGCGCCTTGGGACAGTGAGGAAAAGGATGAGTTTGATGAGATATCCATTGTTAATAGCAGGGTGGTTGGAGATAGGAATGCGATGAAGGTCATCAAGTGTCTCACTTCTATAGTTGGTAAGTAACTAAATTATGCACGTATCTTACAAAAGCTTAACATGACTTCAACCATTTCTTTATTAGAATAATAAACTGTTTAATTACCAATCTTAAGGAGTCAGTCAGTCCGAAAGTCAATATTTTCTTATTTTTTTTTTACTATTGAATATTTTTAATATTTTTTAACTATACACCATCATGAACTATACTTCATCGGTTTAAAGAGTTAACTAAAGGGAAACAAAAAAAAAAGTGACTTATATTACCGACTAAATGTAATAATAATCACTTCGGTAGTGTCACAATTTAGCAACATTAAAATTCGAATGAGGACTACCGTTTTTGTGCTTACCTGGCTCCACTGTCGAAGGTCTTAAAGTATAGCTCTCAAAGTGTGTTATTATCAATGATCGGAATAGGTAGAGTGAATTGGGCTCATTGATCGGAAAGGTATATATTAATATGGACATTCTTCCGGATTTACGGAATTGATGTTTATTAAAAAAATAAATATGTATACATTATATTAAGTCGTAAAACCGTTTGATTTGGCTATACCCTTCATTAGAGGTTAAAAATAAAATATTGAAATGTATTAATGCTTCAGAGAAGGTTGTCCTTCTCTGTACCTATGAGAGGAGACCTGTACCCAGCAGTGGGACGATAAAAAAAAAGGTTGTTGATGATGATGATGATTAATGCTTCAATCGGAATTGTTTTTATTTTTCAACAAGTAAATAATAAGTTAGTTTTGTTACCTTCATTTAAATGAATTGAGTAGTAATAATGTCACTACCAACATTAACAATATTTTCTTGGAACCGGAATTACATTTCGGGAAAATGGCTTATCCACGTTATTTTTTCTGTGAACATTTATGATACAAGTATCAAAAATCACTCTACCTATTCCGATCATTGGTTATTATGGGCATGACAATAAAGTTTACATTTAATTCACATTTAGACAAACACCTAAAATGTGTCTGTAAACAGTAAACAAACTAACCTTTGACATAGCTGTTCTTTCAGCCCGCGTAATTGCGTTTTTCTTAGGTCCGCCTTTAAAGCACTGACATACATTGACCCTTTACTTATATTACCCATAAATAATGGCCTCGATTCTCTTGTTCACAAACTCAATTAAACTTAAGTTCAGTGCATATTTTTCTTTCTATTTCATTAAGAAAAGGACAGAAGATAAAATGTCAGTTTAGACCTGTCAAATTAGTGCGCTCCTGACGTAAACTGGCGTATTTTTAGTCGCCATGTTTATAATCACGTCTAAACTGTCTATGGTGTATCTTAATTTGATAGGATTAAACTATGTTATTTTCGAGTTTTGGCGGGAAGCTAAGATGAGTGCCACGCTCATTTTTCATTGGACTTTTAAATTATTTACTAAATAAAAACGCGTGATTTATGTAGTAAAAAAGTGCATTCAGTGAATAATTCATAAAGAACAGTGAAATATTGTAGCATAGTGGCCACATCATGGCTTTGAACCAAATCTTCCAACGTGTTCGGTCCGCGCGGCCGTCTTTTTCGACATGAATAATTCATTACGTGACATTGGCTAAATGCACAAACCGTGCGAAGCCATAAGAAAAAGAAAGAAGAACTTTTGAAGATTTTTATTTTACTTGACATTGGCACAAAGTCATAACACACACTACAAAAAAAAAAAAATATATATTTTCTATCCTTTTCTTAATGAAATGGAAAGAAAAAGATGCACTTAACTTAATATTAGTTTAGTTTGTGAACAACAGAATCAACGCCAATGTCAGATATATTCACCACTAAATATTCTAATTGAAAATAAACCCGTGTGACGTCACGCTACACTAGCGCCTCTAGCGGCGATTTCATACTATCTATATGACTATTTCAATGTCTAACTATTACGGTTCATAGGATACAGCTTAGTGACAAACAGGCGGTAGTTTTAGTAATAGGGCACTGTTTTTACCGATTGTGTAAAGAACTCTAAAACGTCAGATGGAAGAGTTTGTTTTATGAGCCTTTAGTTTACTTGATTGATAGTTCAGTGGAGTAGTATCAAGCAGTTCCAATTTTAAGTTTAGTTGATCTCGCATTGTACAGACTACAGCACATCAAGCTACTACAATCTGTCAGATTTCTTTATTAGATTTTCAACTTTTATCTCAATAGCATTAAGGTTCAAGGATTTCAGGATTCAAAAATTGCCAATCAAGGCAATTTTTGACAGTTTCGGGTAGCTTGACCTGCTGTCGTCCGTACATATACGCGTATACTGGAAATAAATAGATTTAAATGTCGTCGTGTATTATATTACTACTCTTTCTCCATGTTTTTGCATTTTCTCTTTCCCTTACAGCAATGTACGGCGAACAGTTAATAATTTTTCAATACCTACCTCACATGGGCGAGTTAATCGCGTCGTGTCGCCGTCGCCTTTCCGCGCCGCTAGAGGGCGGTGTCGTGGCATGTTTGCAACTCGTCAAGTATTTACTGCCGCATATGTCTGATGTTAAACTTATGGAGCAGTTGCAGGTATCTTATCTCTATTATAAAGTAATTTCAAGCGCAAATCAGACATGAAAAATCATTACGCCCCTACTGCTAAGTAAATTGACTACCAACTTAAATCGTCCATGTATTCAAATTGCAACTGTGTTCCTTGATAGTTGTCTGAAATAACTATAACACGGCAAAGTCAAGCAGGGTGTCAGTTTAATTTACAATTACTTCGCCTCTCCTATAAGAAGTCGAGTAAATATAACTCGTGCAAGTTAACTGTGCACCTCGCTGGAATGCGACCCCTCTCCCGCTTTTCCGCGCGGCGCCCCGCATTCGCCGTAAGCGCTCAGTAGCGATAGCATCTTTGTTACTAATGTCTAAATACAGTTTAAATCCCCTGTTGTTATTACTGTTTCTGTGGAGTTTTTGCTTTGTTATTTCTTTTATTAACTTCCTTTTTTTATATTTTGGACGTATTATTGAAGCCTGTTGGTTGCGCCAACATTATATTTCAGTTCATATGTATCAATTTAATTGCAAAACGTCATGAGTAAAATGAACTAGTTTTATGACGCTTTATCATCAAAACGACCCTTTATTAATATAAAAAAAAAACTTTTTAACAAAAAAACAACCGACTTCCAAAAACCACTACAAAGTGAAAAATAACTAATTTCGGAAGTCGGTGTCTTTGGTTTTGTATATTCGTTTTCTGACACCGACTTCCGAAATTAGTTATTTTTCACTTTGTAGTGGTTTTTTTAAGTCGGTTGTTTTTTTGTAAAAAAGTTTTTATTTTACACTTTTTAGTTGTTAAAAGTACTATGTATAGAGTAGTATCCGGTCAGACTGGAAGCTGAAATATAGTTGAGAAACGACGTAATTTTGTTTACTTTAATTTTTACCCGTAAGTATTCCCTCAACTGCCTATGGTCTTCATCATCAAATTTACTGCAGACCATTATTTTAACCCAATGGGTGCAAAGGTCTCATCAATATAAATGAATGAAGTCCAACCAAAAAGTAGCTACTGTAAACCGTTGAGGAGTTCCCGGAACTGGCCTTTGTCTTCATCATCAGAGCTCTTATGACAGTCACAACTCATCTAGGTGTAAAGTTCTTATCAATGCAAATTAATCGAGCCCAAACACAAGGTAGCTGCTGTGAATTGTTGAGGAGTTCCTTCGACTGTCTCCCGGCTCCATCATCAGATCTACTCCAGACCTTTATTAAATTGCAGTGCTATAAAATACTTAATGAAATGCTAAGAAATGCACTTGTCGCCCCTGCAATTTTTTAAAGTTCCCCTTGTTTTCTCTGGTCTTCCACCATCAAACCCTGATATCCTTATCATGGGACCACCTTGGGAACGTCTTCTTTCCAACAGAAAAAGAATTATGAAACTCGGTTCATAAACGACGAAGTTATGCGCGAACAAACATAAAAAAAAAAAGCATATATACGGTCGAATTGAGTAACCTCCTCCTTTTTGAAGTCGGTTAAAAAAAAAATGTAAATTATGTTTTTTTAACATAATTTTCATTTTTTACAAACGGTACCGTCTGAATGACGTCACAGTGCGATGTGCACAGTTAATAACTCGCGCGAGTTGTATTTAATGGCATATCTCGAATATGGAAACAGTACAGTATCCTACAAAAAGAATGCTATAAGACATCGGTGGGTCTTAAAAAGTGATTCGATTTTCCATTCCTCGCAAAATCAGAGTTCGTCATAAGATTCGCGGAATCGTGCCGCACGTTTTACTCCTCATACAAACTACTTAATTACACTATTTTTCAGGACACATTCTTAAAAACAATCCTTCAGCCAGCCCTCCGGCTAGCTTCCACAACCCGTTGTTCGTACCCCAGCGGGGCGGCGGCGCGATGTGCCTTAACCAGGAAATTGTTGGACGCTCTACATGTCTTAGCGCTTCGGATCGGGCCTGAGATGACGAGGAGACATCTATGTGTGCCAGCTTTACAAAGGTAAGCCACTCTTCTACCTTCTTAGAAGTCTTTAAACCTCGTTCATCGACGAGATGTGAAGTCTCCTTAATAAGCGCTGAACCTTCGCACAATAACGGCTGTCCAAATGCAGAGTTGTTTTGGCACTTTGATCTCAACTATTGGGGAAAGTTAAAGATTTCAATGACGGCCATTTTAAACCGCTTTCCTAGGAATCTTAATTGGTTTCTTATTTTGAAGCATAGATATATCACAAATTAAACAATCATTTTTTCTCTCTCTTTTCTAAGTTATATGTACTTTCTAAGTATCTCTTGGACACCAATGACTGATTATAAGGTGAAGGAAAACATCTTGAGGAAACCTGAACTTTAAGTCTGAAATCGCCAACCCGCATTGAGCAAGCGTGGTGATTACGCTCAATCCTTCTCTGTATGAGAGGAGACCTGTGCCCAGCAGTGGGACGATAAAAAGGTTGATGATGATGATGAAACAATCATCATCATCTGCCCAGTCTTTTCCCAACTATGTTGGGGTCATCTACCAGTCTGACCGGATTTAACATGGAACGACTGCCTATCGGCTATCTGACCTCCACAACCCAGTTTCTGGCAATACCCTTTGTAAGACTGGTGATCAGGCTTTCAGACTTCTGGCGACCCTTAAGGACTCTCAAAAATCTATGAATAACAGCCGGGACCAACGGCTTAACATGCTTTCCGAGGCACGGGAGGGTCTCGGCAAGTCAAGATGGTCACCCATCCACAGATCAACCGCGGCAAGGGTAGCGTAACCTGATCGATTGATCTATGTCGCTGATTTTATTTAGGCTCAATTCACACGCACCACAACCACACCACAACGACGCGATGTGGTCGGGCGTATATTTTTATTGAAAATTAATACATTAGTATTACAATTTACACGTAGGTACCACATTTTGTCGTTGTTATCGACCACCTGTGTAATACAACCACATTGCGACGGCAACGCCACCACCGGCGGCGGCACCGTCGCCACGACATGACGTCATCAACGCGCCTAGCTGGCGCGCGCTGGCGACAATGCAACCACATCGACATTTTGTCGGTACCACAACGCAACTGCAAAAAGCCGCTGCGACACTATTCACACGTAACCACAGCTTGACCACATTTTGACTCTGCGTCGTGGTGTGGTTGTGGTACGTGTGAACTGACCCTTAGATATGAACTCGACCACAAATTGAACGATACTGTACATAATAATCATAAATATTTACCTTTGTTATAGATTCTTCTTAGCGTTCGATAAAGCTACTGGCAAGATCGAAAATTGGCCGAAACAAGAAGAAAGTAATCCTGAAAAGGTAGTAAGAAAAAAAAAACTTATTTTGTCACATTTTAATTTCTTGACTGCATGCATTTGAAGACATCATTTAGAAATAATAATATAACTTGATACTACAATTTTAACTCCAGAAATATTCGCCAAAGATATAAACAAATATGGGTTTATGGAAAATGTTCACTTAAAAAAATATTTTATAACTCTTTCTATAGTGCTAGTCACTCTGAAATCAACTTAATTGTGATTGATATAAAGTTGATATTGAACTCATGACCTTCGAAGCTTACAAACCAAAATTATATATGAAATAGTCGGCAAAGCACAATCATTTCATCACTACTATTTTCGGCAAAACACATTGGGTTCGTCACCATACCGATATTATTTGGATTGAATTGAATTCGGATTGAATCGGGATTCCGATTCAATCCGAAATCCGGATCCAAACAATTTGTTTCACAAGTTTGTTGTTTGGATTTCGGTATACTTTCGTTCTTTAGTTTTTTTATAATAGTTATTGTACTTTAGTTGATATTAAAGCTACATTCATATTCGTATATATTTTATGTAAATTTAATTTCTCAGTAAGTGAACTAGTGTTAATTCTTGCTTAAATAAGTAATTATATAAAATAGTCATTTATATATATAAGTATCTAACTACTAACATAATATGGAGTTGTTTCAATTGCTGTGTGCTTGATTTGAAGTAAATATTTTCAATTTTAATTTCAAAATACCCTATGTATTGCACAATTTTGTCTTGGTTTTGTGTATTAAACTTTTCACACCCAATTTCCACCTTCCCTTTCACAGTCATCAGACCAAGAATCAGTCGACTCAAAGCCGGAAGGCTTTCTCGAGATCTGCCGAGACGGTACTACAGCCGAATGGCGCGTTCAAGATGGCCGTGTAGTGCGAGCAGACCTACCAGATCTCGCCTGCACGCCTCCTGATATCTGCGAAAATTCTAATGACATAACCAGACTGACGGTCAGTATTAATTGACTTGTGGAGTAAGAGGGGACTGAGGGGCCTGCAAGTCAAATATAATAGAAAACTGAACTTACATTTTACATAGTCATCGCACCTCATATGCTATTTTGTAGTGCGTACGTGTCCGTTAAGTGTCCATGTTACGTGTACGCACGCGTGCGCTCTCTAACATATGTAATTCACATACTCAAGTCATTTGTACTAAGTCCAAAGTATCCCTGAACCTTTTGATCTTTTTCTTATAATTATAAACTAGTGATTGGCCGCAATCCCGCCTGATGGTAAGCAGTGATGCAATCATTGATGGCAAAGCGCGCTAGTTTATTAAGAGCTTATTCAATCAAAAAAACTGAGTGAATAGAAAGGAAGTCAATTTTAAATCCAACAACATGACCAACGATGCTGCCAGAGGGAGATTGACACAACTGCTCAGACCCGTCCTCCGTACGTCTTTACCAGACATCATGCCGGAACACGACGAATCGCTTGGCGGTAAGATATTGTCTGGTGGGTGGTAACTTCTGCCGGCAGCCGATGTTATGGCCGACCTCCGAGATATATTAGACTCAAGTTTGTATTATTATTATTATTATTCAGTTACACACATTAGCAGCTAATTAGCTGATGCGTTTATATCGTATAGCTTGGAGATATTTAATCTGTTATTCGATTCTTGAGTAGTCCAATGTGGGAGTCGTCACAAACTTTTTGGGGAGCCTATTCCATGACTTAGATAAGAATAGTTTCAAAAAGCTTTTCTTTGATAAAATTTCCCGAAAACTTTAGCGCACGCTAACTATGGTTGGCGTTTGGGGAGGTCTTGTAGGCACTAGTGTTCTGTAAGTATTTTATATGTCTCAATGTCTGTCTCCTAAGAAATAGGTGGTAGGCCATAAAATCGGCTGCCAGCAGAAGTTACCACACGACAAAGTCTTGCCGCCAATCGATTCGTCGTGTTCCGGTATGGTGAAGCCGTACGGAGGACGGGTTTGAGCACTTGTGTTGCGATGTGTGCCGGGTACAATGCGCCAAATGTTGTTGTGTCGGGAGTTTGGTCGTGGAGGGTCTCCAGATTACATCGTTGGTCGTGTTGTTGGGTTTAATATTGCATCGCCTCGCTCAACTGCCGTCTTCCTTCCTATTCACTTAGATTTTTTGAGCGAATAGGCTCTTAATAAAATAACACGCTTTACCATCAACAACTACATCACTGCTTACCATCAGGCGGGATTGCGGTCAAGAACTAGTTTATAATTATTAAAAATATGTTTATGAGGTAGGCTTTACTGATTTTTTTTTTTGTTATATGGACTATCGTTTTTATTTTTTTTTTCTCTCTCCTTGTGTTTGTTGTTAGTTTATTAAGTCTTGGCATGAACCTAGTATCCAAACTTTGTCCATGTATGTTTTGGTCAAATAAACGTATTATAGTTATTATTGATGAGCCTACACCTTTGTCCACACTGTTATAGGCTCAAGAGGAACTCCTTATGGTTTTCGACGAGGAGTTAGCCCACCGAGCATACACGACCATCGCCAAGTTCATAGGTTCTGAGACGATGGAGCGATGCCTTAAGAACATAGACACTGTTCGAGCGCTCTGCAGGAAGTACGAACAAAACCACTCTATAAGGTATGAAATCAATATCAAAATCTATACTAATATACAGTATGTTAACTAACAGAGGGCGTTCCCGTTAACCCGAAATAGTATAGCATACATACATGCTAAAAAAAAATATTTTCATTAGAAAACAAAATGTTTTAAAATTTTTCCAATATGAAAATATTCAATAAAAATTTTAAATTGACATGTAAAAGAAACACACTGTACACGCGAACTTGAAAGACGGCAATGTCGCAATTTATTTATACATGACGACTACTATTTTGATTTAAAACAGGAGGTTTCAAATTTATTTTCAATTATATTTTTTTTTTATTCGGATTTTTTTATGCTTATTTTTCTATGCTGATATTTTTATTTTAATCTATTAATGATATATATTAACGAGTTTAAGGGAACGCCCTCTGTTATTTAACATACTGTATAAAGCTGAAGAGTTTCTTTGTTTGTTTGAACGCGCTAATCTCTGAAACTACTGGTCCAATTTGAAAAAATATTTTTGCGTTGGATAGCCAATTAACCCAGGAAGGCTTTAGGCTATATAACATCACGCTAAGAATAAAAGGAGGGGAGCATAACTAACTTCACGCGGACGAAGTCGCTGGCAGCTGCAATCTCTCTCTAGCGCAGCATGGTTGGTCGTGTTGTTGGGTATAATATTGCATCACCTCGCTAAACTGCCGTCTTTCTTCCTATTCACTCAGTTTTTTTTTAAAGTGAATAAGCCCTTAATAAACTAGCGCGCTTTACCATCAACGATTGCATCACTGCTTACCATCAGGCGGGACAGCGGTCAAGCACTAATTTATGATTATAAAAAAAGTATTTGTACAAACCTACTTACAGAAAATAAATCATTTATCATTTAAGGAAACATTTAATTTTACACTAAAAGTGCAATTTGTTTGTTTTGGTCCACAGTTCTCCCCTCCAAATCCGTCCTGACAAACGCGTCCAGCCGTCATTCAGCGACGAGCCTCTAAACCGAAAGGACCTCTCTTCAGCCAAACCAGAAGTCGTCATGGACCATATCTCGAGCTCAAATAGCTTCGGGTCCAATGTAACACTCGTTGGCAACAGGATAGATGTCGCTAGTGATGCGTGTGATGTGGGGAATAGTGGGCAGGGACATGGTTTCGATGTTGTAGCTTATAAGATGGATAACGGGATCAAGAGTAATAGGTGAGTTTATTTTGTTCGACGGTCCAGAACTGGGTTGTATCCAAAAAAATAATACGGTATTTGACTAAAAAAACTAATTACTCCGTCAGTCAGCTTTCCAAGAAATACTAGACAAGTATTTTTTCTTTTTTCATATAAACAAAAAATGAAGACGACACAGCGTGTTGAAAACTCGTGTGACGTCACTGCACGCTACACTTTAGCGGCCAGTGACGTCACCAGCCACCACTCCTGATCTTTGATGCCTTTTATATTTGTCAATTTTTATTGATTTGATAAAACAAAATATACGTGTCTAGTATTTTTTGGAAATCTGACTGACGGACAAAAACGAATTAGGTTTTTGTAGTCAAATACCCTATTTAATGTCCATCAGAAAGATATATTGATTTGAAATGTCGCATGACGTCACGCTGTGGTACAAAATATACCACGGCGTGACGTAATTAGCCCCCACTCCTTAACTTTAATACGGTATATCTCAGTAGCTTTTGGTAATGTCGACAAAATAAAAAATATGGGTCTTAATTTTTTTTATTATCTCTAAGACGGACTAATTATTTTTTTGATTTTCATACCTTGGATACATCTCTACTATAAGGTCTATACTCCTTTGGCAATAGCATTAGATAGCAGATAAAAAGGTTATTTTTGTGGTACTGTTTGTAATAAAAGCACAATATATGTAGGTATATTGTGCCTTGTTAAGATTGATCCTGAATCTATATTCTATATTAATATATAAAGCTGAAGAGTTTGTTTGTTTGTATGTTTGTTTGTTTGTTTGTGCGCGCTAATCTCAGGAACTACTGATCCGGTTTGAAAAAATCTTTTTGCATTGGATAGCGCATTAATCCGGGAAGGCTTTAGGCTATTTAACATCACGCTGCGACCAATAGGAGCGGGGCATATAAAAAAAACGCGCGTGAAACCGTGTGACGCAGCTAGTTAATTATAATCTACTTATATACCAACTTTTAACTGAAGTCGTGGTGGCCTAGTGGTTAAAACACTCCTCTCATGTATGGGTATGCGGGTAGGATTCCAGGTCAGGCAACTACAATGTAACTTTTCTGAGTTATATGTACTTTCTAAGTATATCTTGGATACCAATGACTGATTACTAGGTGAAGGAAAACATCTTGAGGGAACCTGGACTTTAAGGGTCAAATCGCCAACCCGCATGGAGCAAGCGTGGTGATTACGCTCAATCCTTCTCTGTATGAGCCCTGTGCCCAGCAGAGGGACGAAAAAAAAAGGTTGATAATGATGATACCAACTGTTATACTTAAATCGGCTCATTCATCTTCTTGCTTTATGACTTTTAATGCATTTTGCAGGCCCAAGTGGCCAACAACATTTTTGACGTTTTAAAGTCATCGTTTATGAATAAACACCACATTGTTTAAGAGGTCTATTCATAAACGATGATTAAAGCTAAGTGACGTGAAAACTTCAAAAATGATTGGTTAAACAGTCCCTAATCACTGGTTAACTTTAAGAAACGGTTATGAATAGAAAGGTAATTGTTGTGCATCTCTGATTTTATGAACCACTTTTGTCTAAAGTTAACCTGGGCCTGTAGCCAATGTAACATCGCTTAGTAGCGAAGCGAAATCGAACATCAAACCAACCAATGGCGGGAATGATTGACCACGTGATTTATCGCGTCGCGTGGTCAATCGTTTTCGTTATTGGTTGGTTTTTTATTCGATTTCGCTTCGCTACGAAGCAATGTTACATTGGCTACAGGCCCTGAATGGAGTATAGTTATATCAAAGAAGAGACAATGATCGATATCTTCTACCACCTACAGCCTAGATTTTTTTAATATTAATTATAAACTAGTACTTGACTACTTCTGCTGACTGCTACTGCTTACCATCAGGCGGGAGCCTGATGGTAAGCAGTGATGCAATCGTTGATGGTAAAGCGCACAAGTTTATTAAGCCTATTCACTTAAAATTCTTAGTGAGTAGGAAGGAAGACGGCAGTTGAGCAAGGTGATGCAATGTTAAACCCAACAATACGACCAACTATGCTGTGCCAGAGGGAGATGAATCTGGAGACCCTCCACGATGAAACTCGCGACACAATAACATTTGGCGCATCAGACCCGGCACACATCGCAATACAACGGGCTCAGACCCGTCCTCCGTACGGTTTCACCAGACATTATGCCGGAACACGACGAATCGCTTGGCGGCAACACTTTGTCTGGTGGTTGGTAACTTCTGCCGGCAGCCGATGTTATGGCCTACCACTGAGTGATAGGTCACTGGATCTAGAAACTTATCTCAAATTCTTAATTCAAATATCTCACTTTCCGTCTCCTGTAACCTTGAAGTCGCGAGGACTACGGGTTTTTCTAAACAGATAACGTGTTCTCTGGCATATAGGCAAGTGAAGGAACACGGGTGGGTTTTATTCAATAAACGATGCGCCAAATGTTGTTGTGTCGGGAGTTTGGTCGTGGAGAGTCACCAGATCAATCTCCTTCTGGCGCAACATCGTTGGTGGTGTTATTATGTTTAACATTGCATCACTTCGCTCAACTGCCGTCTTTCTTCCTATTAACTCAGTTTTTTTTTGAGTGAATAGGCTTAATAAGCTAGCGCGCTTTTCCGTTAATGATTGCATCATTGCTTGCCATTGGGCGGGATTGCAGTCAAGCACTAGTTTATAATTATTAAAAAAAAAACTCTGACACGTTCTGCCGCTCCGTTCAGAGCTGGAAAACTCACTTGAACCCATCTAATAAAAAAAAAATGCTGTGTCCAATAACGCTGTCCACAGTGCGCTGAGCGCTTTACCATCAACGACTGCATTACAGCTTACCATCAGGGGGATGCCTTATGGGGCAGACGGGTTCTCGAGTGGCGACTACGTACCGGAAAACCCAGTATGGGTAGGCCCCCGAAAAGGTGGACCGACGACCTGGTGAAGATCGTGGGAAACCGGTGGATGTGGGAGGCGCAGGACTGGTCGTCGTGGAGATCGTTGGGGGAGGCCTATGTCCAGCAGTGGACAATCAAAATCAAAAGTCATTCAAATTAGGCTGAGAATCAGCACTTTTTAAACGTCAATTTTACATAAGACTGTCCCCCAAAACGCCCACCCATCGACAATTCCTAGTGCTTTCGCTGGGAAGAAGAAGTGGCGGAACAAACCTCAGCAGCACAGCTGTCTGTTCATTTAAAAAAACACATGACTTTATGCAATACTTTGTATAGTAAAATGCTATGTATAGTAATGATGATGATGATGATGATCAGGCGAGATGGCAGTCAAGCAGTAATTTCTAATGTTTAAAAAAAATATTTCTTTTTCAGACATTTACGCTAATATACTGGGAGCATGAAATCGGTCGACCCGATAAAGAGACGAGGTTTAATCTCAAACAGATCAAGTTGCAGACCTTTGTAGGACACACGCATTCAGTAAAGTCTATCCACTGTCTGGACAACGAGAGCAGCTTCATGAGCGGCTCTAAGGACAAGACTGTTAGGCTGTGGTCTTTGAGGAATCAGGTTAGTTAGTACTACAGTAGGGCCTCCTTAATCCGGAGAGGCAAAAACAAGACCCTTTTCGGATTATCGAGGCGTCCGGATTATAGTATGACATATTTAATGTTAATAAAACACATGTTTAACCTTAGCTTCTTTATTTCGCCTATAGTTGACCTGCCTATACCAAACTTCCGAGCAATGACAGGGTAGCTGTCACCTTCATCTAACATTTCTTTCATCCGCAATTTGTCTTTTAATGTCAATGTCGTATGTTTACGGGGCGGCACCATGATGTTAGCAAGCGTGCTAAATTGACACTATACGTATTATACCAAAAGCGACAAACAAAACACTGACGGACGGCGCATTGGTTAGAGCATGACAGCCCGCACCTACCCTCGCCGGCGTCCCCCGCGAATTCCATTGCCCGGCCGGATTACAGCGATCACCGAACAAGCGGGAGTCCGGATTACCGAGGTCCTACTGTACTTAGTTACTTACTGCTCGATGGTAGGCCATAACATCGTCTGCCGGCAGAAGTTACCACTCACCAGACAAAGTCTTAGCACCAAGCGATTCGTCGTGTTCCGGCATGATGTCTGGTGAAGCCGTAAGGAGAACGGGTCTGAGCAGTTGTGTTGCGATGTGTGCCGGGTACGATGCGCCAAATGTTGTTGTGTCGGGAGTTTGGTCGTGGAGGGTCTCCAGATCAATCTCCCTCTGGCGCAGCATCGGTTGGTCATGTTGGTCTTGGGTTTAACATTGCATCACCTCGCTCAACTGCCGTCATCCTTCCTATTCCTAAGTTTTTAAGTGAATAGGCTTAATAAACTAGTGCGCTTTACCATCAACGATTGCATCACTGCTTACCATCAGGCGGGATTGCAGTCAAGCACTAGTTTATTATTATTAAAAAAAAAAAAATCATATATGAAGAAGATATTTAAAAATATAAATCGCAACACTTAAAAATAAAAAAGGTTCAAGTTACCGATCAGGTCTCATATGCCGATGATGCTTAACCGATTTACTGGACACGGGTTGCATTGTCTAGAATATAGACAATGCAACCCGTGTCCAGAAGTACCGCTTTCTGTATCACACCCCCTTTTAATTCTTAGGGTGACGGGAATGCGACATCTCAGTGCAACTGGACGTATACGGGCCACAAGAAGGGCGTGCTATCGCTTACGTTTCTCGAGTCTCAGCGCCTGGCCGTGTCCACTGACTCCGTCGTGCATATTTGGGACCCTTTCATGGAGAGCGTCGTGTCGCAGGTTTGTCTTTTTTAAAACATACGTACATCATCATCATCATCAACCTTTTATCATCCCACTGCTGGGCACAGGACTCTGCTCATACAGAGAAGGCTTGAGCGTAATCACCACGCTTGCTCAATGCGGGTTGGCGATTTCAGACTTATAAAGTTCAGGTTTCCCCAAGATGTCACCTTCAGTCATTGGTGTCCAAGATATACTTAGAAAGTACATATAACTTTAGAAAAGTTACATTGGTACTTGCCTGACCTGGAATCGAACCCGCGCACTCATACTTGAGAGGCTGGTGTTTTAACCACTAGGTCACCACGACTACAACCTGATACAAACATACGTACATAATCACTTTACATTGTTCCCACTGCTGGGACACAGGCCTCCTCTCGGTGAGAGTGGGCCGTAATCTACCACGCTGGCCCAGTGCGGGTTGGTAGATGTCACATGTCTTCGAAATTTGGCTCTAGGACATGCCGGTTTCCTCACGATGTTTTCGATCACCGTTTTGAGAGCAGTGGTGATGAAATAATTTATACAAAGTAATCCGCCTGATAGGTTCCCTATGACCTACAACTTGTAAGGCGTGGCCGATACCTCTAGGCTACCAACATTGCTACCTATTAAACTTTTATATATAATCGCATCCTCGGTGCGAGACCGTTACTTTTGCGAAAATTCAATTTTTCAGAAGCACTTCAAACTTTGACATCAAATGTGATTCGCGCCAAAACTATAATGACGCTCACGCCATCTTGCGGAAACTATGTGTACTACGAAAGTAAAGTTTTTGTACTAAGTAAAGGGTTGCTTCAGTGTGGCTACCATGAGTTTTCATTACGAGACTCGATCGTCGATATTGAGCGCGTTTAGCGCTCTCATTGGTTGAGAGTTCTTACAACCTTGAAGCGGGCCAATCGATGAGTCAAACGCGGTCTATATCGACGATCGAGTCTCGTAATGGAAACTCATGGTAGCCACACAGGACGCCTACTACGTATTTAACTCATTAGATTTTTTTATTCGAAAAGTCGACACAGCAACTGGATGGTACATAAAAACGTAAATGTACGAACGACAGCAGGTCAAGCTACCCTAAACTGTCAAATATTCCCAATCAATCTTGAGCCTTAATGTGTCATAGCAATACAGTTCAAAATCTATTAAGAAATATGACAGATGGTAATAGGTTGCCGTGCTGTCGTCTGTACAAGCATATTAAGTAGTTTTAAATCCTTGTCAACTAATTTCTAAATTCATAATACGAGCTCGCTGCTTGCATTTTATTTTCCTTGCCAGCCCTTTGAATATTTGTATGGTAATTAGGCGTTATGTTTAAACTCAATATACTAAAACTACCAACGTTCAAAAATTATTATTGAATGTACGAAAACCAATTATCGTAGTAGTAAGTACTAAAATCCTAGAATTATGAACAATACTAACTACACCCTGCGGTTTTACCCGCATAAGTTTCTATCCTTTTCGAGTATTGGGATAAAAAAGTAAGTTCAGTAGTTTTTGCGTGAGAGAAACGAACATACAAAGGTGATGTTTCAGAAATGTATGGAGCCTGGGCCAGCACATTGTACACTTAATGTTAGGTATAGTTACGGTATAGTTAACTGTGTTTAATGTTAATCTATACTAATATATAAAGCTGAAGAGTTTGTTTGTATGTTTGTTTGTTTGTTCGCGCTAATCTCGGGAACTACTGGTCCGATTTGAAAAATTCTTTTTGCGTTGGATAGCCGTTTAATCCAGGAAGGCTTTAGGCTATATAACATCACGCCGCGACCAATAGGAGCGGAGCATAACTAAACCACGCAAACGAAGTCGCTGGCGGCCGCTAGTTTCCTATATTTTGGCTTAGTTTTTATACACATTCAATTCAACTCGGCTAAAGAGTGCAACATAACTACTAATAAATATGGTGGTCCGCAAATAGTGAAATAAGATTATGACAGTGACATTTGATTGACGTATCATATAACTAAGGCTATATCTCGTATCTATATTATCTACCATATGACTGCGAAAAGAACAAAACCTGAATTCCGAACACACGGCCCATTAAATAAACACAATCAACACTCGACACGTACACAACGGGAAAATAGAACTGTCAAAGTCGCCAATCAAACGTCATAAAAAGTGTCATGGCTACCTTAATAAAGGGATATCTCACTAAAAAAACGTTTCAAATAATTAATTATATATACTTGTATTTTTATTCAAATTAATTTAGTAGTATTTTTTTGAAGGTCTTCTATTTTTTTCCTTTTTATCTATATAGCGTACATAGTCATCATCATCGTCATCATCCAGCGTTAATCCCAGTCGCATCCGAAGCTCTTTTCAGCTTTGGAGTCAGGGGTCCGCTTTACCAGTCTAACTGCTGATTTTGGCTAAACTTCGATATTCTATACATATAGTGTACAGAGTGGTGGCCCAAAATGAATCTTCTCCTTTCACTTATTAGTAGGATTTCACAGGTTCGTGGCTCCTAAAACTTCTTCATAGATAAACTACAAATATAGCTGTTATAAGAATATAAAATTCTTTACTGAACAAATTCTTCACTATGGTCGCGTTCCATTTTCGGCAGCGATCACCGCCGATAAACACAAAAATCAGAGGAAATATTCAACAATTCTATTCTAAGATCTATAGTAGATGAATCCAAGCAATAACATGTCATTTATTCTGTACTAGCTTTCTGCCTGCGGCCTCGCCCGCGAGGAATGCGGTTATATCGCGCTCTTTAGATTTTCCTCGGGTACAAAAATTTTTTCCGGGATAAAAAGTACCCTATTATTTTATCTTCTTCTAACTTTACGTCTGCAATATTTCAAAGCAATCGGTTCAGTAGTTATGACGTTAAAGCGCAACAAACAAACAAACTCACTTTCCCATTTATAATATTAGTAAGGATATGTTATTTATTGTGTAAATGTCGTGGTGGCCTAGTGGTTAAAACACCAGCCTCTAAAGTATGAGTGTGCGTGTTCGATTCCAGGTCAGGCAAGTACCAATATAACTTTTCTGAGTTATACGTACTTTCTAAGAATACCTTGGACACCATTGACTAATTTAAAGTTGAAGGAAAACATCTTGAGGAAACCTGGACTTTAAGTCTGAAATCGCCAACCCGCATTGAGCAAGCGTGGTGATTACGCTCAATCCTTCTCTGTATGAGAGGTGACCTGTGCCCAGCAGTTTGACGATAAAAAGGTTGCTGAAGACGTAATAAAGAGTATTCTATCCTAAGAGCCATAGTAGATGGATCCAAACAATAACATGTTATTCATTCTGTACTAGCGGCCGCCAGCGACTTCGTTCGCGTGGACTTAGTTATGCTCCGCTTCTATTGGTCTCAGCATGATGTTATATAGCCTAAAGCCTTCCTGGATTAATGGGCTATCCAACGCAAAAAGAATTTTTCAAATCGGACCAGTAGTTCCCGAGATTAGCGCGTTCAAACAAACTTTAGTTTTATATATTAGCATAGACAAAAAGCTTTTTAACTTACATTATACCTTATCTTTGATCTAGCTGGATAGCTTGAAATCCCCGGTGAGCATAGTCCGGACGCTGGCTGGTCCGTCCACGGCCGTACTGGCGGCCACCACGGACGCCACGCTGCGCGTCATTGATGCGCGCACGCCGCATACCTCGCACGAACTTAAGGTACACTTGAACACAAACCGCTTTATTCATAAATGTTGCCATGGGTGTATCCAGCTTCTGGCCTAGGGGGGGAGGGGGGCAAGTCAGGCCTAGGAGAAGTGAACTCAGACCTGGGGTGCTCCTCATGCCCCCACCTGGATACGCCCATGACCGTTGCTTAAAGTTAACTAGTGATTAGCGACTGTTTAGCCGTACATTTTTAACGTTTGCACGTCACTTAACTTTAATCCTTTTCACTGAGGGTCGTGATGTCCCTGTGAAATTATGTACTCCTTTGCCATAGTTCGCGATCTGCTACGATCCTTGGCCGCGTGTATACCATCATTCTATCCTGTACGATACAAAATATAATTATCTATATTAGTACTACTCAGTAGAGCCTCCGAGCGAATCGGTCTTAAAATGAACATGGACAAGACGACAGTCATGTCTAATGCCGATGTTGGATGGGAGTGTATTCATAAACGATGACTGACTACAATTTCAGTTCCTCCAAGGCTAGAGTGAATAGACTCTTAATAAACCAGTGCGCTTCACCATCAACGATTGAATCACTGCTTACTAGTAATAGGCGGAATCGCGGTCCAGCACTAGTTTATAATGTTAAAAAATATATACAACGTTGTTTTGTTTATGCGAAACCAAAAACACGTGTCCAGTATTTTTAAGTAAAGAATCTATCTACAAAATTTCATAAAGATATCTGTAAGAACAGCAAAGTTATGAGCTTGTTATCTTACTTAGTTGTCCCAATTAAAATATGGCCAACGCGCCGCCCGTGCCTACAGCGGCGCGGCGCGGCGGGGGCCCAGGACATTATGATCCGCTGTGAACTGTGTGTAACCACGCTGCAACATTTTTAAAATATATTTGAGAAAAAATATAACATTGTATAAAAATGATTGGAATCGATTCAGTTTCTTATTCTGAACAAACTATATTCAGGTTTCATATCAATTAAAATAAAGTTGTATATTGATGACTGTTGCGGATACTAGTGTATCCTGAGTTATTACAAAGCGCTTTACACACCAAAGCCGCCCGGCCTGGTGGCATATGTCGGCAACATTTTGCCGGCGGGCTAGATTGGCGGCTTCAGTCATTGCAAGTCGTAAAACTTTGCCGGCAGCATATCGGAAATTATCATCAGAAATTATTTGGATGTTACAATTATAGCACGTCACTACAACCGAAGTGTCGCCGGGCAACTGAGCGCTTGCGTACGCTAGCCGCCGACTTGTCGGCGGGCTACACGCGCGGGCTAAGGTTGCCGACTGGCTTTAAACATAGGCCGCCGGGTTGTGTCGGCGGGTTGTGCCGGGCTTTGGTGTGTAGAGAGCTTAAAAATGATTGGAATCGATTCAGTAGCTTATTCTGATAAACTATATTCGGGTTTCGCAAAAAAAGCCTTGTATATTGATGACTGTTGCGGATACTAGTGTATCCTGATTAATATAACTCTAACTTGAGGAAATGTGAGATTACGAACATTTGATTAAACACGTCAGCTACCGATGAGCGCGAGCACGTTCATCCGCTGCATGTGCGTGTGCTCTACGGGCGGGTGGGCGGCGTGCGGGCTGGCCAGCGGACACGTCACCGTCACCGACCTGCGGACTGGACTCACCATCGCCACGTGGCGGGCGCATGACGGAGAGGTACCAACACACATTTTATTTCTATTTACTACTGGATTTCCGCTCGATCGCACCGATCGCTCTTTTTAGATTCCTCATTTTCAGGGATTAATTATAATTATCGAATCATTTATTCATTTCCCTATTATTTAATCCGGACTTCTAACTTTACGTCAGCAATATTTCAAAGCAATCGGTTCAGTAGTTACGGCGTGAAAGCGGAACAAACAAATAAACTAACTTTCCGATTTATAATATTAGTAAGGATAGGACCATAAACACCTACAATATAAAATATTTACTAACATTATAATTAGAGATGTGCCGACTACCACTGGCCAACTAGTCGGCTGTGAAGAGGCTGAGTAGCCGACTAGTCGGCTAGGCCCATCTCGGTTTCGGAGATTACCGTACAACTTCCTTCTCACCTTGTTCGCACGCTATTAACAAAAAAATATATATTTCTATTTAAAAAAAAAGTATATTTTTCTATTAAAAAAGTCTATTTTTCCGCCTTAGTGCTCGTCCGAACATGTCCAGAAGACTGGCAGTAATGCAAAATCGTTTTTTTTTATTATTCAGGTTCTGAGGCTGGCTACAGTAGATGACCATAGATTACTCAGCTCTGGCTTGGACCAGGTCACTGCTCTATGGAGACCTGACGACGGAGAATTGATAGCCCATCTCAAGTAAGTGACATTTTGTTATTTCTATGACAAAGCCAAAGTAATTTATTGTTAATAAGCACGTTGGTAGAATATCAATTTAACATTAATTGTTCGCATGTTTAAATCACAAACGTCATTATTTGACAGTTGTATGAAATGGTTGAAATATATTGACGTTGGGTGTCTAATAAAAACAAAAAATGCCAAGAAAGCAATTATTACCCTTGACTAATATGTCCAAGATTCCGCTCTATATAAAAAAGAAACTATCACCACACTTAACTCGTTTATGGTTTAAAAAAAATTAAACCATTTGACGTTCATCAATAATGAAATCCATGGATCATTTAGGCCGTGGCCAAAATTGGAAACTAACTACGTCATCTTGGTTTAATCGCACAATGTCACGAAACCATTTCATAAATATTTACCAACAACGCCTTCCTATCAATAGCCAAAAGATCAATCTAGAATTAGTAGATCTACAATGATCTTTTGAAGCACTGGGTAGTAGCAACACAAAAAACAGAAACATTATTTTCTTATTCATCATCAACCTTTTATCGTCCCACTGCTGGGCACAGGTCTCCTCTCATACAGAGAAGGATTGAGCGTAATCACCACGCTTGCTCAATGCGGGTTGGCGATTTCAGACTTAAAGTTCAGGTTCTCTCAAGATGTTTTCCTTCACCTTTTAATCAGTCATTGGTGTTCAAGATATAGGTAAAGCGGACCCCAGACTCCAAGCTGAAAAGGCTTCGGATGCGACTGGGATTAACGCTGGGATGATGATTGGTGTCCAAGATATACTTAGAAAGTACATACAACTTAGAAAAGTTACATTGGTACTTGCCTGACCTGGAATCGAACCTGCACTCCCATACTTGAGAGGCTGGTGTTTTAACCACTAGACCACCACGACTCTTTTAACCACTAGGCCACCATGACTCTTTTTTAACCACTAGGCCACCACGACTCTTTTAACCACTGGGCCATCACGACTTCTTTAACCACTAGGCCACCACGACTCCTTTAACCACTAGCCACCACGACTCTTTTAACCACTCAGCCACGACTCTTTTTAACCACTCAGGCCACCACGACTCTTTTTTAACCACTAGCCACCAAGGCCTTTTTAACCACCATGCCACCACGACTCCTTTAACCACTAGGCCACCAATTTTTTTTAACCACTAGGCCACCACGACTCTTTAACCACTCAGGGCCACCACGACTTCTTAAACCACTAGGCCACCACGACTCTTTTTAACCACTAGGCCACCACGACTCTTTTTAACCACTAGGCCACCACGACTCTTTTGGCCACTAGGCCAACACCACGACTTTTTTAACCACTAGGCCACCACGACTCTTTAACCACTAGGCCACCACGACTCTTTTAACCACTAGGCCACCACGACTCTTTTAACCACTAGGCCACCACGACTCTTTTAACCACTAGGCCACCACGACTCTTTTAACCACTAGGGCACCACGACTCTTTTAACCACTAGGCCACTACGACTCTTTTAACCACTAGGCCACCACGACTCTTTTAACCACTAGGCCACCACGAGTCTTTTAACCACTAGGCCACCACGACTCTTTTAACCACTAGGGCACCACGACTCTTTTAACCACTAGGCCACTACGACTCTTTTAACCACTAGGCCACCACGACTCTTTTAACCACTAGGCCACCACGAGTCTTTTAACCACTAGGCCACCACGACTCTTTTAACCACTAGGGCACCACGACTCTTTTAACCACTAGGCCACTACGACTCTTTTAACCACTAGGCCACCACGACTCTTTTTACCCGACTGCCAGGAGGGTTATGTTTTTAGCTCCTATCTTGTATGTATTATTCTTTATTACCTAGTATCTCCAGAACTGCTGAACGGATTTTCACATTTGAGGTATCGTTAGATTTGCCTTAATTGCCCAACTGCTACTAGATAGGTGACATTTTAAAAAAACCAAAATGGCGGATGTATGACGCCATATTGTGAGATATAAAGAAATAAATTTCTACCAAGCATATCGAGTGGGATATCAAAATAAAGGATTTTAAACACTGATTCTAAATATGTATATAACTTAATATTGAATGGAACAAAAAAAAGAATTACATGATTTTTTCTGCCAAGCATATCGAGTTGGGTATCAAAATTAAGGATTTTAATCACTGATTATAATAAATATATTGATTCTAAATATATTTTATATAAAAAAGCTTTTAAATATAAAATTGCCGTTTAATAGGAAGAAAAAATCTTTTGTATTAATAATTGAAGTAATGCAATCAATGTATTTTTGCCAACACAGTGGCAGTTTATTGATTCTTAAAGAAATCAGCTGGACGAGAGGCAAGTGGCAGTCTCCGAATGGGGCAATGCTAAACTTGTAGCATTCAATACCGCCAAAACACAGGCCTGTCTTTTCATCCCCAAAAGGAGCCCGTTCACCTTGGCTCCTACTTTTCTAAATGTACCCTTGGAGAGTACCGCCTTTCGGTCTTCTATAGGATGCATTTTGGGGAGTGTGCGAGGGAATTACATGATTTAATTCCCCCATCTCCGTTCCACCATCGGACAACCCGTCGTACGGCAAGTTTCCACCCTTACGTTGTTAACACCATTACGATCCGAACTAAGCGTTTCGCCTCCTCTTTTATACCGCGTACATCGAGGGACTGCAACAGTTTGCCAGCGGCGGTGTTTCCGTCGGACTACAATTTGAGTGTCTTCAAGGCTAGAGTGAATAGGCTCTTAATAAACTAATAGTGCGCTTTACCATTAACGACTGCGTCACTGCTTACCATCAGGCGGGATTTCGATCAAGCGCTAGTTTAAAATTTAATTAAAAAAAAAATCTATTCAAATTCTGGAAAAAGTAGTAGTCTGTAGGCGAAAGGTCTGGTGAGTAGGGCGGATGATGAAGAGCCTCCAACCCCACCAACCTTTTATTGCAACTTGAAGACTGTCTGTTGTGCGGTATGAGGTCGCGTGTTGTCGTGCAGGAGCAGCGGAGAGGAGCGATTGACCAATGCTGGTTGGAGATGTGCCAGTTTCTCCATCATTGTGTTCAGTTCTTCACAGTACACATCTGCAGTAATGCTCATCCCGTTTGGTAAGAAGATGTGATGAATCACACTGGTTAGACCACCAAACAGGGACCATCGCTTTTCTAGGGGTAAGATTTCGTTTGGGGCATTGTTTAGGCGCTGAACCAGGATCTAATCAACTTGCTAAGCGCTTGCGGTTAGCAAACAGAATCCATTTTTCATCGCAGGTAACAATGTGTTTCAAAATTCCTTCATTTGTTTGTCTGTTGAGCAGTGCCAGGCACGTCTCGCGTACTTCGCGCTGGCGATCATTGAGTTCGTGGGGCACCCATTTGGCAAGATATTTTACCTTGCCAATTCGACACATATGGTCCAATATAGTTTGTATTTTTTGTTTGTTTTGTCGAAAGTTGTTGCTATATCAGCCGTAGATTGTGTATCATCAGCTTCCACAATCGTTTTCAATTCGTCATTGTCGACCAAAAGTCTTCAGACGACCGCGGGGTTCATTTTTAAAGTCGAAATTCCCAGAATAGCAGTGAGCAAACCAATAACAAGTGCTGTGTTGGTTTGTAGTGTTAGCTCCGTAAACGTCGTAGATGTTGCGTGCCGCTTGTGCCGCGTTGTTAGCATAACGGTGCTCATATTCCATAATTACTCGAATTTTTAACGTATCCATAATGACGAAAAAGATTGAAATGTGATGGAAATGTACCACTAATCAATAAACAAATGACTACTTTTGGAAAAAAAGAGCTCCATGTTGAAACAAACAAAAAAGCAAGATAAAATGAATTTGAAATTAGAATTATTAGCCAAACAGGTTTTTTTTTATTTGAAATGGCCAGTACTGCAGAATGGCAATTTCATAAGTAAATAACTATTATAACGTGCAGTATAAATTATAAATGGAAAGAAAAAAATATGCTACATTAATGTTATGTATATAACGCGACCATGACAGAAAAGTTATAAAAGCTCACAAAAGTATACAATATTAGTGCTGTAGACATCTCATTTGATCCTAAAACATATGGTCAAAAACCACGAGAGGAATACATACCTGAAGATCCCAATAAATCAGGTAGTATACCAAACCAACTCAAATTAGGTATAAGCTCTCGAGCCATGCTAAGACGGAACATCAATGTTAACCATGGGCTGGTTAACGGTGCTATGGGTATTATCCGACGAATAGATTGACCAGCACTACGCAGAAAGCAGTTGGAGCCAGGAAAACTACCACAAGCGGTATTTGTGGAGCTCGATGACACAAGTATAACAGGGAACCTACCTGGTATTGGAGTCTGGATCCAGCCTCGTGCTACAGAATTTGATGCTTTACGTGGTAAAGGCGAGATTGAGCGACGAATGTTTTTCTTAATTTTATGCTGGGCAGTGACGGTGCATAAACTACAGGTCACAACTTTAGACCCAGCAGTTGTAGATTTAACTAGAAACTTATTTGCAAAAGGTCAAGCTTATGTTGCTTTGAGTAGAGTGAGTACTCTTTCCGGACTTGATATCAATTTTCTTAACCCTAACAAATTGCTAAATCAACCACAAGACATATACTCATTTAAGGAATTAATCCGGTTACGTAATATTTCTTAACTAAAAAGACATAAATAAAATAACTACTATTAAAAATCAACTGAAAAGACTAAAACAAGATGAAAATTCAATGATAAGGCATTTAAAAAAAATAACAATGATAAATCCAGAAACATACATTGAAACAGTACCAAACCTATCTACAGACGACATTACATCAAGCTACTACAATCTGTCAGATTTCCTTATTAGATTTTCAACTTTATCTCTACAGCATCCTCCTGGCAGTCGGGTAATTTAACCACTAGGCCACCACGACTCTTTTAACCACTAGGCCACCACGACTCTTTTTAACCACTAGGCCATCACGACTCTTTTAACCACTAGACCACCACGACTCTTTTAACCACTAGGCCACCACGACTCTTTTTTAACCACTAGGCCACCACGACTCTTTTAACCACTAGGCCATCACGACTCCTTTAACCACTAGGCCACCACGACTCCATTTTTCTTTATAAATTTTGCATTTTCTTATTAAACTAATTTAATTTCCATTTTCGCTCTACAGAGGCAGCACAGAGCCGGTCCACTGCCTCTCAGTATACTACAAAGAATTGATCTCAGGCACAACGAACAACCGCATCGGCGTACATACGTCGCTCTCACAAGACGCTAGCTTTTCGAGCACGAAACTACGCTCTGACACGTTCCGGGGCGTACTGACCTGCATGGCTGTGTTACCGCTGAATAGATTGCTATTACTCGCTAGTGATAATGGTACCATAAGTCTACTGTGTTGAGTTGTCGACAAAATCGGATGGGGATATTGATATTATTTTGGTCTGTATCTATGGACGCCAGCAGATCAGGCTATCGAAACTATCAAATATTCCCATTCATCAACCTTGAGCTTTAATGTTTTATCGACAAAGTTGATCTAATGAAGAAATTTGAGAGATTGTGGTAGCTTGAGGTGCTCTCGTCTGTACAATATGGAGCTGTCTCCAAATACGACAATAAATAAAAAAACTGGCAATACTAATGCATACTGTTTTTTGGCACTATCACATTACTCCTAACGCCGTAATAATAAAAGTTTTTTTTTCTATAAACTAAATTAGTGATGGGACGATTATGAGTGTTGCCAATTTTTGACTATACCAACGCCAAGCTCCATAAAGAATAGAGGTAAACAACCCCACGTATTACAAATCTCCTGTTATTTACATGATAATCGAATTTTACATGCTAACTATTTATTAACAATTCCTATTGCAGCATATTTCGATAGTATCACTAAAATAACATGCGTAATAACTTGTTATTTCGAAAAACTATTAAAAAGTCGACATTAATTTTACATAATAGCCCTACAAAAAAAGGAAGATGGATGAAATCCAGCTATTAAACGCGTTTTGTAGAATTCGACCAATGTATAAAGTTGAGGCATTAGTCAATACAATTTTGCGTATTTTAATTACTTTCAAATCAACTGCATAACACATGCATTGTAATACTTTCAAGTATGGACTAAGTATAATATATAAGTATTTAAAAATAAACTGTTTACATTAGTAGGAAGTAGGATTATTACTTTTTTGAAAATCATATAGGTAGAAAAGGTTGCTAACATCTACCTTTTAGGTATAAAGTACTCGTTGCCTAGCAACGGTTTGATTACCTCTATTCTTTGTCGAATTTGGCAATAGTATAGATATAGTTACTAAAGTATTGGATTGGATATATATATATTTGATTGAAGTTTCGTATGCAGACTGGTAAGATCATTACGTCATCATCATTATCTACCTTTTCTCAACTTTGTTGGGTCTGCTTCCAGTTAACCGGATGCAGCGGAATATCAGAACATCACTATGTACACGTAGTTTAATTTATTGTGCTATTATCGTGACCAACTTGTATCCAGATTGTTTGTGTAGTGTTATACAAATATGAACTTTAAATTGTTTGCACGATGAGCGATCACTTATTAAATACATACAATCGACGCTTACTTTTTTTTAATGTCTGTTACATAAAGTGAATGAGTTTTTAAATTAATTTATGATAATGTTGTAGCATGTTTTAGCAAGGGACTGTTAAGAGCTTGTGAAAAAAGAAATGACTGTATACCATTCCATTGTAGTCATTCCTAAAGCATTTAAAAAAATATAAGAAAATCGTGTTTAGAGTTATCAAAAATAAACTTTTGTTGTAATGTATCGAAATAGCGTATGGAAACTGTAAGTAAAAGATAATGTATATATAAGCAAAATCTTCATAAAAAAGACAACAAACAGCTTGGTCAAGAAGAAATAAAAAAAAAGCAAGGCTACTGTTTCATAGGTAAGTGTTGTATCAACGCGGTCGCGGGTGTGGAATAGCTTCATAAATTTTAATAGCCGACTAACATTTTTAACGAAGTGGATTACAATAATGTACTTTAACCCATACCACTTTGCGCGTGAGGTACTTGAGGCACATTTTAATGCCAATTTCATCGGACTTAACAGTTTTTATCTGATGTGTGTGTATGGTGCGTTATTTTTGTTGTTTATATGTCTCTTTTAGTCTGTGGTAAATAAATGTATTTAATTAATTTTCTTTCTCTGCCAATCTCAGGCATTAACGATACCATAGACAAATCCATGCCTCCTTGTTCGATTGTTCTACATACAAATTCTACAGTCCATCTGGATCTGTGACTAATTTTTAACGCAAACTTCTAATGATGCGCCCATAAATCGCGCGAAATGGTATGGTATAATGATTTGATTTTTTTCTTTATTGTTTTATTGAATTAATTTACCTATTAATAACCTTTATGGTCTGTGAACTTTCGCCAACTACTTGACCCAACATGTTTGTTCTAAGATACTTAAAGTTAGGAAACAAGAATCGTTTGGTTTCGCATACAACAATGTGTACATAGACTATGATAGTACCTACCATATGTGTCAAAAGTACAAAATAGTCGTTACCAAAGATGTTATTCAATCATAATAATTATGTTGAGATTATTACCTATATCCTTTGTATCCTTAGTTTAAAGAATAATATTGTATTTGTTAAGCATCTGCCGAAGTAATTACCGTCAAACAGTATGAATACGGATGAAAAGGAAAAATAGAAACAAAATTCAACAAGACGCAAAAAAACCTTAAGTACTTACTGAATCCATGGTAACGTAAAGTGGAGAGTGGTGGGAACACAATTCGATTCCTTTTTTAAATTTACGAAAAATATTCCACATTACATCTAGAATCATGTGCTGAATAATTGTATTAAAATATTGATTTTCCATAATATCTCATACAATACACACATTATTTTGTTTCTATTTTGCTCAGTCACAAAAAAATTCTCATTGTATATTAAAATTTGATTTGTATATAAAGTAAATGAAATAAATTAAACATGTAGAGCTGCTAGTTTAGATACTTAATTTTAATTGTATATAAGAAAATATAAACGAAGCAAATGAACAGTGTATTTATGATCGTTTTATTTGATATACCAACATACGAAAACCATGACTTACATGAACCAAGGATACTATAAGCTTGGTACGCAATGTCCCCGGCTGACTACTTTTATAACACCGTGTCATGTGGACAAAGCCGTACAGCGCTGTAAGCTGTCGATCTTTGCAATTCGTAACTTGCTAAATCCATACTATCCATACTAATATTATAAATGCGAAAGTAACTCTGTCTGTCTGTCAGACAGACAGACAAACAGAGTTACTTTTGCTCAGGGTCTAAAGATTGTCTGTACCAAATTTCATCAAAATCGGTTGAGAGGTTTAAGCGGGAAAGCGTAACAGACAGACAGACAAACAGACAGACCGACAGAGTTACTTTCACATTTATAATATTAGTATGGATTAGTATGGATTACAGCACAAAATAAAGTGAAAATTAGGAAATAGATTTTATGTCTATCGTTTTCAGTTAGCTTCTATTTACAAAAAAAGACAGAAAACATTGGAGATGAATTTAAGCACCTTGCAGTTAGGTTACCGATGTCACCAACGGTCCGCCTGTCTCCAGAATCAGTAGGATTACAACAATGCCTAATAAAACCTACAACAGTAATCGATGCAACTGAGACACATTTATTATGAAAACTTATTTCATGCTTGCTGTTTGCTTACAAGCAAAGAAGAATAAACTACGTTTAGAAGTGATTTGAATCAGTAATGATTAAAAATTTGGAAGAAATAAAAATCTGTCAAAATGACACGTTGTCTTTAACATCGCTATGAAGTAGTCTTCTCTATAAAACAGAGTAATTTTATTGTATTTGCAGAAAGTTAAAGTAATTTGAACTGCGACTTCCAACCATGAGGAGGTATTCCCACGCGCACGCCCTTCGGGCCAGCACCCCCTCCGTGAGAAGCCTGCGCCGGGCTAGTGTGATTGGCCACAACGTCGATCCATCCCAGATATCCCTACTTAAGGAAGAAACAAACACAGGGGATCACTACCTTACACCAGAGCAACTCGAAAACGTGTATCGTACAAATGTAGCCACTGGTCTGACCGAAAGCTTTGCCCAGGAACTGTTAGAACGCTATGGTCCAAACGAGCTAAAGGAATTGGGTGGCACCAGTCTTTTTTCATTATTTATGAAAAATTTATTTGGTTGGTTTGCATGTGTACTTTGGGTGGCAGCAGGAGTAAATTTTTTAGGATTCTTCTTGTCTATGGAAAAAGAATCAAATGGAGCAGATGATGAACATGATGCCCACAGCGCAAAAGAATATCTCTATTTAGGATCTGTGATCGCAGTCACTATTATAGGCACAGGTTTATTTGGTTTTTATCAAGAAGCAAAAAATATGGCAGTTATGAGTGGTTTCGAGAAACTAATCCCTCCGAGTGCAGTTGTTATACGAGATGGAGTTCGACAAACTGTGCCTAATAACGAACTGGTTATCGGCGATATCGTAGAAATTACTGGAGGAGATATAGTGCCAGCCGATGTCCGAATACTTACATGCACAAATTTAAGTACAGACATGTCTTCTTTGACTGGAGAATCTGAACCTGTAAAGCACAAGCCTGAATGCACTCATTCTAATCCTATGGAGTCCAGAAATATGGCTTACTTTGGTTGTCCTGTTACTGAGGGTACTGGCAAAGCCATAGTAATTGCGACTGGAGAAATGACTCAAATAGGCAAAATTGCTGGACTGGTAACGGGTTTACAGAAAGAAGAAACCCCCATTGCAAAAGAAATTACGCATTTTATTAAGTTAATTTGCGGCGTAGCCTTTTTTGTTGGTATAATTTTCTTTATTATGGTGTATGTCGTACAAAAAAATTGGCTGTCTGCGTTGCAATATATGCTGGGTATGGTATTGGCCAATGTGCCTGAGGGTTTGATTGTAACGTTAACAGTGTGTATGACATTGTCAGCTAAATCTCTTAAACGGAAAAACTGTCTTGCTAAAACATTGCAAGCTGTAGAAACCTTGGGGTCCACTTCCTGTATATGTTCAGATAAAACTGGAACTTTGACTGAGAATCAGATGAAAGTCTCCCATTTATTTTGCAATTTTACAATAATCGATAAAGATGACCATTCTCACGTCATAGATCCGTCTTATTCAAATTTATGTTTAGCAGCTTCCCTTAATTTAAAAGCAACCTTCCACCCTGGAACAATAAACGAACCCATCGCTCAGAGAAAAATCATTGGCGATGCTTCAGAATCCGCCATATTACGGTACATGGAAATGAATCGTTCAGCCACAAAGATTCAAGCAGAAAATCTGAAAGTAGGAGAAATTCCATTCAGTTCAGCTTACAAGTATCAAGTCACTATTCATCATATTCAAGCAACCGATTCCTACTACCTAATAATGAAAGGAGCACCAGAAATAGTATTGGAATACTGCTCTAAGGTTCTTAGTGACGACGGGCCGCAGCCCCTTACCCCACAGCTGAAAAAAGAATTGAAAGCTAATTTCATCAAAATGGCAAATATGGGAGAGCGTGTGATTGGATATTGTGATTTATCATTGCCAGTCGAAGACTACCCAATAGGTTTTAAATTCGACACACAAGCACGGAACTTTCCCGTGGAAGACCTTATTTTTATTGGCGCAATATCAATGATCGATCCTCCGAGACAACATATTGAGAAATATATTGGTTTATGTAGGACGGCTGGAATCAAAGTGATAATGGTAACTGGGGATCACCCGGTCACCGCCTTAGCTATATCTCGTAAGTGTGGCACTATTACAATGCCGACTGCCTATGATTACGCGTTTGAACACCACATCGACTTAGCTGATGTACCGCAGCACATTAGGAATCAATTTCAGGCAGCTGTTGTTACTGGAGACGAACTTCGCAAAATGAGCGTTCATGATTTGAAGACTGTACAACTTAAGTACAAAGAAATTACGTTCGCAAGAACTAGCCCTCAGCAAAAATTGTTTATAGTTGAGACTTATCAATTGTTGGGTTACGTCGTGGCTGTGACAGGGGATGGTGTCAACGATTCTCCGGCTTTGAAGAAGGCAGACATTGGTATAGCTATGGGTATTAACGGTACTGAAGTATCGAAAAAAGCTGCCGATATGATCCTGTTAGATGATAACTTTTCTTCCATCGTGCTGGGTGTACAGGAAGGTAGGAGAATCTTTGACAATTTAAAAAAGACGATCGCATATACCCTTACTTCGAACGCAGCTGAAATGTTGCCTTTTGTATTGTATGCCATTCTGGGTATGCCTTTGCCCCTTACTCTGATATTGATAATTGTTATAAATGTTGGAACAGATCTCCTCCCTGCAATAAGTTTAGCATACGAAGATACTGAAGAAGATGTCATGTCGATACCGCCTCGCAAACCCTCAGATCACCTCGTTACTGGCCATTTGTTATTTATGGCGTATTTTCAAGTAGGTCTCATCCAGTTCTTCGCAGGAATGTATGCGTATTTCATAGTATATGCAAAAGATGGATTCTTTCCATCTAGCTTGTTGTTTATCCGCAATGATTGGGAAAGCCACAAAGTAATTGTAAAAGATACATTAGGTCGAATTTGGAATTACGCAGACAGGAAAAGGCTTGAGAGAAAATCGCAGACGGCTTATTTCGTCGCTGTGTGCTGGACTCAGATATCGGATGTGATTATTTGTAAAACTAGAAGAATCTCGATTGTGAAGAAAGGTATGAACAATCACGTGTTGAATATCAGTATAGTTATTGATTTGATCTCTGCGGTATGCATGTCATACTTGCCACTGTGTCATGAACTTTTTAGTACGGAGAATATAGCTTATTCTGATTTCTTTCTGGCGGTCCCTTTCATGATCTTTATGATCTGTATGGATGAAACGAGACGGTACATAATAAGGAATAATATATCCGAATGGCTTGAAAAGGAAACTTATTACTAATTTACAGCTGTTTTTTTAGTAAGAGGAAATATGTATTATTAAGTTCGTTAGTTTTGTTAATTTATGTTATTAAATATATAGTAATTATTTAATGATTGTTCCTTTAAATGTCCAAATGAGAGAACATACGAAGTATCGCATCTTCAGACAACTAAGTAAATAGATACAAAGGTATAGGTGAAGTTCAACTAAGGCCTATCATCATCATCATCATCATCATCATCATCAACAACCTTTTTTTTTATCGTCCCACTGCTGAGCACAGGTCTCCTCTCATACAGAGATGGCAAAAGTCTAAGGCCTATATTTGGGCCAAATTCGATAAAGAATAGAGTTAAACCGTTGCAAAGGCAATGAGTAGTTTACGCCTAAAAGACAGATGTTAACAACCTTTTGTAGATGATTTTCATAAAAGTAATAATCCTACTTCCTACTAATGTAAACAGTTTATTTATGTTGAGATATTTATGATATGCTTAGAACGCTTAACAGATTGGAATGCAATTTGACACACATGTAAGCTAATTTCCTAATAGATTAAATTTTTTGATACATATACATATATTATACTTAGTTCATACTTGAAAATATGCATGTGTTATGCAGTTGATTTGAAAGTAATTAAAATACTCAAAATTGTATTGATAAATGTGCATTTTTCAAAACTTTATGCATTGGTTGAATTCCACAAAATGTGTTTAATACCTTAATTTCATCCATCTTTCTTTTTAGGGTTCCGTACCTCAAAAGGAAAAAACGGAACCCTTATAGGATCACTTTGTTGTCCGTCTGTCTGTCTGTCTGTCTGTCTGTCAAGACCCTTTATCTCAAGAACGCATGGACGTATCAAGCTGAAATTCACAAGAAATACTCGGGTCTATTGTCCCTTTAAGCTGTGAAAATATCAAACTTCTAAGCCAAGCCAATCAAAAGATACAGCCGATATGTCGATATTTTCAACAAATTTTCGACACTCGCAAAGGAATCAAAACCTACAGGATACTTCCCGTAAACTCAGAATCTTGAAATTTGGCATGAAGGATTGTCATATAATGCAAATATAGGGAAAATTGCGAAAATCACATTTTTTTAGTTATATAATATAATAAACATATTTTAATAAAATGGGACTTACTACCTTATTTCTCACGAACGAATAAAGTTATCAAATTGAAATTTATACCAAATACCTAGGTCTATTGTCCCTTTAAGCTGTGAAAATATCAAACTTCTAAGCCAAGCCAATCAAAAGATACAGCCGATATGTCGATATTTTCAACAAATTTTCGACACTCGCAAAGGAATCAAAACCTACAGGATCATTCCCGTAAACTCAGAATCTTGAAATTTGGCATGAAGCATTGTCATATAATGAAAATATAGGAAAAATTGCGAAAATCACATTTTTTTAGTTATATAATATAATAAACATATTTTAATAAAATGAAACTTACTACCTTATTTCTCACGAACTAATAAAGGTATCAAATTGAAATTTATATCAAATACCTAGGTCTGTTGTCCCTTTAAGCAGTGAAAAAATCAAACTTCTAAGTTAAAGCGATCAAAAGATACAGCAGTTTATACCGACACCTTAGACGAATTTCCGTCACACGCTAGGGAATCAAAACCTACAAGGTACTTCCCGTGAACTTAGAATCTTGAAATTCGGCACGAAGCAACGTTATAATATAATAGTACAGACAGATAAAGGAAAAATTGTGAAAATGATAAATTTGAAGTTACATTAAATATTAAAATATTATTTTTGCTTACATGACATAAAATATTTTTTTTAATAATTATAAACTTACTACCTACCCTTTTTCACATGAACGCGTAGAGATATTAAAGTTGAAATTCATATCAAACACTTCTTAAATCTAATTGCCTCTAAACTGTGAAAAATTCTAAATCAATGCTAGTATTATAAATGCGAAAGTAACTCTGTCTGTCGGTCTGTTACGCTTTCCCGCCTAAACCTCTCAACCGATTTTGATGAAGTTTGGCACAGACAATCTTTAGACCCTGAGAAAGAACATAGGCTACCTTTTATCCCGGAAAAAATTGATGTTTCCGAGGGGAATTTAAACAGCGCGATATAACCGAACTCCACGCGGGCGAAGCCGCTGGCGGAAAGCTAGTACGTCATAAATTGTAAACCGCTATGTTTGTACGGCGGAACCCTCGGTGTGCGAGTGCGACTCGCATTTGGCCGGTTTTTTTTGTAGGGTTATCACGTAAAATTAATGTCGAATTTTTAATGGTTTTTCGAAATACCTAAATATGATATATGCTGCAATAGGAATTGTTAATAAATAGTTAGAATGTAAAAGTCGATAATCATGTAAATAACAGGAGATTTGTAAGCTTCTATTATAAAGGGAGCTTGTTATAGGTATAGATGGGCAAGCCCTCGGCCAAGACACACACTTATCAATATCGTGTGACACACTTATCAATATTGCTACTGTGTTTCATTTTGACATGTCAACAACATTCATTGCGTTTATTGCGTGCTATGGATTAACAATACCTATACTTCGAAATGATTCTAATTGATGTAATGGTGTATTACACAATTATTTTATTTATTTATTTTGGTCCACGAACAACTGTTTACACTGAATGTTGTACGGACGACAGCAGGTCAAGCTGCCCTTAATGCTTTAGAGATAAAGTTGAAAATCTTTTAATGAAATCTGACAGATTAGCTTAATGTGCTGTCGTCTGTACATAAGGTAACACACAACAATCAAGAACTTATAGGTGAACTCCACATTTTTTATTTTTTATTTATTTATAAGTTATAAACTAGCGCTTGACCGCAATCCCGCCTGATGGTAAGCAGTGATGCGATCATTGATGGTAAAGCGCGCTAGTTTATTAGAGCCTATTCACTCTAGCCTTGAAGACACTCAAATTGTAATGTGACAGAAACACCGTCGCTGGCAAATTGTTCCAGTCCCTCGATGTACGCGATTTAAAAGAGGAAGCGAAACGCTTCGTCCGGGTCAGTGGTGTCAACAACGTAAGGGTGGAAACTCGCCGACGAGTCGTCCGATGGTGGAACGGAGATGGGGAATTAAATCATGCAATTCCCTTGCACACTCACCAGAATGCATCCTATAGAAGACCGAAAGGCTGGCTACTCTACGCCTGTGCTCCAGGCTTTGGAGACCGTTTCGAGTTCGTTTTCGAGTTACATGCATACAAAAATGGGGTTGTTCAATAATACAACTTAAAACTAAAAGATTAACTAACTTAATGGAAAAGACATGTTTCATTTATTGCCAGAAAGTGAGTGCTAATTTCAATCCGGATGATATTTGTAAATTATGGCTTTTAGTTTGCTAAAAGAGTCATAGTAGTGCAGATCAATTTGATTGCTACAATTGTTCACCACCTTACAAAATCTAGCAATATGGGGAATTGGCGCCTAATTAAGATACAGATCCACAGACATGAGATTTTTTTTATTCCTTTAGGTATAACTTAGCTGCTCTAATTGACGTATCAAATTATACGTGCATTCGTGCATTGGCTAAAGGGCGCGGCTAGATATGAATTTTAATCTGGTTTGCACATATCTGCTTGTTGTACAGACGACAGCACATCAGGCTACTACAATCTGTCAGATTTGTTTATTACATTTTCAACTTTATCTCTTAAGCGTTAAGGCTCAAAGATAATTGGGAATAATTGACAGTCTCGAGTAGCTGGCCTGCTGTCGGCCGAACGTACCGGAATAACTGCGGGTCGAATGTGACCTACATTACTTCAAATTATGTTTCTGTGTTTTAATGCTGCCTAGAATATGTAGGTAGGCTATCTAGTCTATGGTATTGGCCCACTGCTAGCGTAGAACATTCATATCCGAAAGCCTTATAATTTTTTTTCTTGCGGATTTCAAGTACTTAGATTTAATTAAGTAATTTCGTTTGTGTTAACTGTACGGTTAGCCAATTAATTGTTTTTTTATAATTAGTAACTAGTGCTTGACCGCGATCCCGCCTGATGGTAAGCTGTGATGCAATCGTTGATGGTAAAGCGCGCTACTTTATTAAACCTATTCATTCATAAAAACTGAGTAAATAGGAAGGGAGGCGGCAGTTGAGTGAGATGATGCAATGTTAAAGCCAACAACACGACCAACGATGTTGCGCCAGAGGGAGATTGATCTGGAGACCCTCCACGACCAAATTCCCGACAATAACATTTGGCGCATCGTACCCGGCACACATCGCAACACAACTACTCAGACCCGTCCTCCGTACGGCTTCACCAGACATCATGCCGGAGCACGATTATTACGACACTGATTAACATGATCGATAATATACTTTTGGAAATTATAATAGAAGCTAAGGATTAAAGTGAGGGTAAGAATCAGAGTGTTTTTCTTAAATGAAATTTCACTTTGGTTTTGATTTTAATAAAATATTTGTTCAGTAATTAAGGTTTTGAAAAGAAAGGTGTTAATTGACTGATGTGTGTTCTGTTTCGTGTGCGAGTGTCTAAATGTTTTTTTTTTTTTTTGCATACAGTATGCTTGAGGGAGCAAGCTAGCAACCAGCCAATACAAGTTGACTTCTCATTGTGGCGAAAAACTATACAATGAAAGGTCAGCTAAGATATCTTTTGTCTTTCAAGTGAAGTGCATTTTATGATCTATTAAACCTGTTTTTCGAAATATTGCTTTTTATTTTTTTATGTAAATATTACTTTTTAGGTTCCATATCCAAAGAGTAAAAATCACGCAGCCCGAAAGTACAAAACACTCTTTCGGCCATAACTCTTCTTTCAGGAACTTGTCTAGATCATGCATCGGAACACGTACCACGAACAACTTGAAGTGCGTGCTGTGCCGCGGTTTTCACCACCTCAATCCTCACAGTTTATTTAGTCCAGAAGCGCAGATACTCCACTATCTCCTCAGCCTTCGTGGAGTGGTGCAGTCTGACACGTACAGCATCGTCATCGGTGCTGCTGGAGGCAGCAGCATGTTAGGTCCTGCCAGCGCAGTACCGCACTGGTTTCGACTATGAGTCTTCTTCTTCTCTACCTTGATGAAACCATCCTTGTCTCACGTGTCCTTCTCTGGACCTTGTTTATTCGAAACCAGGTTTGGTTATACTGGCTCTGTTTACCCCCTACGATTTTCATCTTTAAAATAGTATTACCTAGTTGACAGCTTCCCGTTGTGTGGCGCGTTGTATAGCGTGTAGTGTGTGATCCGCCTTGGGCCACCCTTTTTTTGGTTTCACGGTGGAAACCCTCACGAACTGCCTCCATCGTAGGGCTGACAGATGACTCTTACTCGCTAAAACCACCGCGTTGTTTTCCACCTATGGCCGGGTGTGCGGGATTCACAAAGCATTCACCGAACCCCGCCACCACCTGCTTAATATATCTTATCACTTAACCTATCCACTTAGCTCTAATAAAATTATTGTATAGCAAATAATGAGTTGATGCCAAAACGTGTTACACATGTAGATGGGCTCATAACTGTGACAAGCAAGTTATGCCAAGCCCAAGTGTGTCCATAACCGTCCATATTGATACTAGATAACTGATAAATGGCAGTACCTACACGCAAAGCTTCGTGTTTCTTGCATCAGATTTTAAAACTTTCGATTTATTTCGGGAGCTGCGCATTGGCCTCTAGCTGCCTCTTTGTCGATCAGTGTACGGAGACAGCAGGTCAATCTATCCGAAACTGTCAATAATATGCAATCAACCTTGAGCCTTAAGAACTGATTAACACGGTGCAATTTACATAATTGCCTATGGCGTCAATTAAGTTGAAGCAACAATAAAAGTTGCATTGTCTAAACACCATTTAGACGATGCAAGTCATTTGTTGCATCAATTTTATTATATGCCATAGGTAATTAAATTACACCGTGTGAATATCAGCCTTAATGCTTTAAAAACAAAGTTGGAAAAGTAATAAAGAAATCTGACAGATTGTACTAGCTTGATGTGCTGTCATCTGTGAGCTCTAGTTCATTTATGAATCGTTGGTATACAGGTTGAAATCAAATTAGCTAGCCATACTCCGTAGGTCATGTTGAGTCATCATGAATATCAAGATTTTCCTGCGCTTAGGTATATCAATTTATTAAGTGTCGGATTTATAAAAACTAATGTTGTCGTTCGTATTAGTCCTCATTCTAAAAGATTTAAGTTTGGAACAAAACGGTAGTTACACCCTCTCTCTAACCATTCTAACCATTTCATTTCTACACCCATCTGCGGAGTTTCTACTTTTTGTTTTGTTTTTTTTTTACCCCGGGTTGGAAACATCCTCATGGAGTCCCTCCGCCCTGGGGGCAGGGCGAAGGGGACTGTCAGACTCTTACTGACTAAACAACCAACCCGTGTTCAAACTCATGTACCTACACGTGTGATCGGACCCTGCGACGCCCAGTGCGTCTGCTGCGGGAGGAGAGGGAAGAGGCAGCCTCTCTCTTCCTTTCCGCCGCCTCCTTTGCGAGCATCACGGTCTCACAAAAGGTGGCGACGGCGCTCCACCCTGATTTCCGGAGTTTACTTAGCTAACCTAATTGAAACCCTCATTAATTGTGAGTAATTGTGTAACACACTATCAGTAGCAATCATGATAGATAAAACAATTTAGTTAGTAAATAAGCAACACAAATCTAATCAAAGTAATTTATTCAAATTAGGCTGAGAATCAGTAGATGGTTATCTGATATCTATGCAAGTATTGAAGAGACCTAAAATCAATCTCCAGCACCTTAATTGCGTAACAAACTATTACTGTCATTCGGAATAATTTTGAAGCTTATTGCTATTCCATTGCTCCCTATGTTCGAAAATATGTCGGCGCAACAACGTAAATAACGCAATGAATTTTCATGAACTGTCAAAATTAAACCCAATGCTACTGATAACGTTTTTTTTTTTATTACTTAATGATAAACTAGTGCTTGACCGCAATCCCGCCTGATGGTAAGCAGTGATGCAATCGTTGATGGTAAAGCGCGCTAGTTTATTTAGTCTATTCACTAAAAAAAACTTAGTGAATATGAAGGAAGACGGCAGTTGAGCGAGATGATGCAATGTTAAGCTCAACAACACGACCAACGATGCTGCGCCACAGGGAGATTGATCTGAAGATCCTCCACGGCCAATCTCCCGACACAACAACTTTTGGCGCATCAAACCCGGCACACATCGCAACACAACTGCTCAGACCCGTCCTCCGTACGCTTCACCAGACATCATGCCATGAACACGACGAATCGCACTGCAAATCGAATTACACTGCAGGTTGTCAAAATTATGATTCCAGAATTCTACACGCCTAGTGTATATCGTTGTAGCCTACCGCAGACGGTGTTTTATTTCATAACTTCCGAATATGTAGTAGAGAAGTAAAAAAAAAGGTGCAATTCACAGTGAAACCATCAAGATCTCGGAGATATTTACAGAAGCGACAAGCAGGACGCTTGTAGGCTTAGGGGAACACACACGTGGTGGGTTAGATCTAGATTGTAGAATACCGATTATCCCAAACTGATAATAAAGCATACTAGCCTTAAAGCCGATACGTTATACACATATCAGTGCATATAGCAGTATCCTTGTTGCGAAATCTGTATCAAGTGTAGATCGTGCGTGGTCGCACTCCGCACCGCTTTATATACGGTGTCCTAGCGGGGAGTGTCACACGTGCTGCACACCTCAACACGTACGCGCACCACAGACATGCTCGCTAAGGTAAACATTATTAATATTACTAGCTGTGCCCCGCGGTTTCACCCGCGTAAGCTTTGAACCGAAAGAGCTCAGTTGATATAAAATAAGCGCCTGTTAAAATAACGTCCGCGTTTGCTCCGGTTTTCGCAACATTTTTTGTTCCTGCTCTGCTCCTATTGGTCATAGCGGGATGTGTGTTGTTGTGTTTGTTTGTTTGCTCTAGACTATCTGTGTACCAAATTTTATTACAATCGGTTCAGTAGTTTTGGCGTGAAAGCCGGATATAGAGATAGACAGACAGACAGAGATACTTTCGCATTTATAATATTAGTATGGATAGTATGGATATTGTTTTAAAATAATACCGAAATATAGAAAAAAACTGCGAATTCACAAAGGTCTCCGAATTTTGGTGTCATTTTCTAATCACCTAATTACAAGCTTTTACTAAAAATGTCACACCAATGAATTTTGGTCTGGTTCACAGTATAGGCGTGGACAATTCGGTTCTCTGGGAAATAGCGAGCAGCTTAACGATTCTAGCAATCTAGGGCAAGCATTATGGGTTCGAGTGTCGCATAGAACATCGCATAAACGGCTTACAAACATTTATTTTCTGGGCGAAGGTTAAACGGAACAAGAAAATCCCCGCATTGGGGATACTTTTATTTGAAACTTATATGAAGTTCGTGTATCTTAAAATACAGAGAGGCATTCACAAGTTTTTTACTGAAAATCTAGGGTGTTGAGTGGAGGAGTAACATGATTACATAAGCTTCTCTGTGCTTGTCAGTTGTTATTATTGTGCTGCGCGTGCGCCGGAGCGTTGGCGCGGCCGGGGCTGCTGGACGGCATCGGCTACGCCTCACCGGCGTACGCTGCACCGGCGTACGCTGCACCGGCAGCTTACGCCGCGCCAGCGTATGCGCCGGCGATCACCACACATGCCATCGCAGCCCCTGCCATCGCACACGCGGCTTATGCATCACCTGTCGTTAAAGCTGTGAGTATGAAGAAACTGTTCAAATTTAATCTGTAAACTTACAGTATGTTATCGTTGTACCATTTGCCATTTAAAACAAGTCTAGTGATTAGTTCAGAATTTAAAAACACATCACACTTTGACCTCAATTTTTCTATAGGTACCTTCATCAACTTTCAGAGACACGATCTCTAAGCCAATACTGCTCAACTCGGTGGTAGGCCATAACTTCGGCTGGCGGCAGAAGTTACCACCCACCAGACAAAATCTTGTCGCCGAACGATTTGCCGTGTTCCGGCATGATGTCTGGTGAAGCCGTACGGGTGACGGATCTGAGCAGTTGTGTTGCGATGTGTGCCGGGTAAAATGCGCCAAATGTTGTTGTGTCAGGAGTTTGGTCGTGGAGGGTCTCCAGATCAATCTCCCTCTGGCTCAGCATCGTTGGTCGTGTTGTTGGGTTTAACATTGCATCACCTTGCTCAACTACCGTCTTTCTTCCTATTCACTCAGTTTTTTTGAGTGAATAGGCTCTTAATAAATTAGCACGCTTTGCCATCAACGATTGCATCACTGCTTAGGTACCTTCAGGCGGGATTGCGGTCAAGCACTAGTTTATTATTATAAAAAAACTTAACTGTTCCTTTTCCTATCAATAACTTACTCGATCCTTATTTTCGAAGGTGGTACGCGCTGAGCCCGTAGACCCAAACCCCGCGTATAGTTTCTCATACGGCGTGGCAGATCCTGCCACTGGCGACCACAAAGACGCTTCGGAGACGCTGCAGAACGGAGTCGTGCAAGGCTCCTATAGCCTAGTGGAACCTGATGGCCACGTGCGCAAGGTCACCTACACTGCTGACAAGATCAACGGATTCAACGCCGTGGTTGAGAGGACAGGTGCCTCTGCTCATGCGGTAAGCAGTTTTTGTAGTACTTATTTAAGAAGTTTTATTTTTTATTATTTAAGATATTTAGACATATTTTTGAGGTATGAAATTACTTATTTATTTGTAAATTTCTGGCAGTAAGCAGTATCCGATTTCAATCAATCTGGTAGAAAGCTACTTTTGTCGAGTGCTATATATAGGATATGTTTTTTTTAAACGTTCGTAAGCATCGGCTGATGTTAGTGAGTGGCTCATATTTGGTGGTAAGTTGTTGGAGTAAAATATCATCATCATCCCAGCGTTAATCCCAGTCACATCCGAAGCTTTTCAGCTTTGAAGTCTGGCGTCCGCCTTAGTAAAATATAAAATAAGATATTTTGCTACAATTCTGGAGATGTAATAGTCTCCAGTTACGGTTCATGTTTGACCAAAAGTTGTTGGAGTAAAATATAAAATAAGTAATTCTGCTACCGGATGGGCCTGGAGATTGTACAGTCTTGTGAATCTGTCTATAGTATTATGAGTTATTTTTAGGAAAACTTTAATATTCACTCGAATTAGATTACACCCACATTTTTTTGGCTGTCGTTATTATATCCAATCTATTTAATTGCCAAAGTTAGTGAGAATTCTGAAATGTTACCATTTGCTTATCTTAACGATTGATTTTCAACCAGGTGGCAGCACCAGTAGCAGTGGCGGCGGCCCCTATAGCGAAGGTGTACGCTGCACCGGCGCAGGTCGCCGTGGCTGCCCCCGTCGCGAGGTACACTCTCCCAGCTGCTGGCGTTAGCGTTGGCCACCCGTGGGGTTAAACGCCACGACACCGAAAACAAAGCCACCTAGCTCCTTGCTGAACGATTAGTAATAATTGACGTCGATGACAGAAAATAGTGTTGGATGTCGAATTTAACGTCACATCTCCACTACAACACTATTTTCAGGCGTTGTCAAGGAATTGGGCAGATTTCAAGTTTAGAACAGCATATTCTGTTGAGATTTGGATAAGCTAATGTATTGAAGAGGGTGTTTTTATGATTTATGACTCAGATTTTCTTCTAATAGTTTGGTTAGAAATCATAGGCCGCGGCTATATGGTAAAGGCGAATTGTAATGTGTTATTTACCTATGTATCTTTTGTAGAAGTTAATGTTTGTTGTTTTTGGGCTTTGTTTGTTAATATTTTGGAAGATTACATGATTAAAACGTCAACATGTACCTTAAGACGTTTTCACTTTGAATGTAAAATTGTGAGTTATGGCCCTATTTTCTAGTTTTTCTCGCCTTTGCTCTCCGGCCCCAGTCTGTAAAACCATGGATGTGCGTTCAGCAAGACTAGGCGCGCCTGACGACCTTGCCCGTCTATTGTAACTTATTATTTATTATGTACTGCTTTGACTGTTGCCTACGGACCTGATCTTGACGCATCGTATTATTTACGTAAATGTAAATATAATGTAGTAGTTTTATAAATAAATGCAATTTTTGCAGTATTTTATGTCTTTATTTTTGTCATGCGTAAAACGGCAGGATGCTGCTTCTAACATTGTAATAGGCCCTTATGAATATGTGTAGGTACAGCTATAACCCTAGCTGCGGTATCTACACATTTACTTTCATAATCCGTGGGTTTTGATGGAAACTTGTATCCATTGCTACATGGCATTGAAAGATTCGACTGGTCGACAGTATAAATAACACAATGAGCATAGCGGAACAGAAATGAAAGACATTGATTTCAATTGCTATTATACAAAGGTAATTCCTCGCCTTTGCTTTCCGGGCCTGCTGTTGTATAATGGCAATTGAATGCAATTCCTTTAATTTTGAAGTAGGCATACATGTATATGTATGTACTTAATTAGTTCGCTGTTTTTACTAAGTCTAACCCGCATTAATGCCATTAATGCTGTAAAACCGACATTAAATACCACTAATTTAATAATAACAGTAATTTTGTGTTTTAGGTCTAGTTATTAATTACAGGCTACGTGAACCATGCTAATGATAACCTAATTAAATAATCGATTCACTTGGTGTTCACATGATTCGACCAAGATAATGTTTGGTTTACCGCTGGGTTAGGTAGGAACCGCCGACCGCATAAAATTTTCAAAACTTAAGTAAATGACATATAAAATTGATTTTAAAAACCTATAGGTATACTGAAATAAACTAACTCAGTTATCAATGATTTAGTCATATTAGAGAAATAATATGCGCTACGTGTGGTGGGTTCGATTCCCGAAGGGAACAAATTTTTGTATGACCTACAAGTAGATAGTTGGTCCGGGTCTGGTTGTTTGTGTATGCGAGTTACATATACATATGTTTGTAAACGCACCTACGATACAGGAGAAATTCCCAGTCGGGCAATGTTTAAAAAGAAAATGAGACAAAAACAATAATAAAGTTGTTAGTTAAAAACTTTGCGTGGAATAACTCCTGTAGGCCATACACACATTTATTCCCTGAGGGAATCGAACTTGGTAACACGCACAACAGTCGATCGCTTAGCCACTGCACCAACCGTGTCTACAAAATGAATTCCCTATGCCGTTGGCATCACAAACGACCTAAGTAATGAACATGTGCCATACCCAATTTAGTATTAAATCTACTACAGAGCTTAATTCTGCATCCGGCCTAAGTCAATTCCATGTTAGGATGAATTGGATAGATAATCTTTTCGCGTATGTCTTACACGGTGTCCCATATTTAGTAAAACAGGTTTATTTAGACCTTAAACATAGTTTTCCTGTTAAATCTAAGTAGTAATTATTTATGAAGCCTGTCCGACTCAATTACTAAAGGTTGGAACTAGGCGCTCAGCGGAAATGGTGTATGTTGAAATAGTCTAATGTTAAAACCGGTAACTTGTGTTGCCTAGTTAGACTACACATACATTGTGACTATATTGATGGCATTTGTGCCGTGATTGGTAATTTATCGTAGGGATCATGCATGAACTAGAACCAAAAGGAGATGTTTCATTTTGGGCTACCATTATAGATAAAAAGGAAAAAAATAAAAGGTTTTCATAAAAATACTACTAAATTAATTTGATTAAAAATAAAAGTATATATAATTTTTTAAGGTAGCCATGACAGTGATTATGACGTTTGATTGGCGACTTTGACAGTTCTATTTTCCCGTTGTGTTCGTGTCGAGTGTTGATTTGAGTTGATTATGTTTATTTAATGGGCCGTATGTTCGGAATTCATGTTTTGTTGTTTTCGCAGTCATATGGTAGATAATATAGATACGATAGCCTTAGATACTTGACACGTCAATCAAATGTCACAGTCAAAATCTTATTTCGCTTATTGCTAACCACCATATTTATTAGTAGTTGTGTTGCACTCCTTGGTCGAGTTAAATTGAATCTGTATAAAAACTAAGCCAAAATATAGGAAATTAACATTAAAAACAGTTAACTATAGCGTAAGTATATCTAGCATTAAGTGTACAATGTGCTGGCCCTGGCTCCATACATTTCTGAAACATCTCCTTTTAAGACATTTGACATGTATCTGAGCTGCGCCCCAGCAGTGGGAATGTCATATAGGCTGGGCATGGATGTGCAAAGTAATTCAAGAAGTGTGTGACTATCCATTTGTTGATGGAGTGTACCTACTAGGAATAAACATGAACGGGAGCTATTCATAAGCGAATTTAATTTAAATAAATTAGATATAGGTTTAGTACAATCCACTTTGTCAGGAGCATCATCGGAGATGACGAAAAAGCTGTGTCACTTAATTATCCATACTAATATTATAAATGCGAAAGTAACTCTGTCTGTCTGTCTGTCGGTCTGTCTGTCTGTCTGTCTGTCTGTCTGTTACGCTTTCCCGCTTAAACCTCTCAACCGATTTCGATGAAATTTGGCACAGACAATCTTTGGACCCTGAGAAAGAACATAGGCTACCTTTTATCCCGGAAAAAAATGATGTTCCCGAGGGAAATCTAAAAAGCGCGATATAACCGAACTCCACGCGGGCAAAGCCGCGGGCGGAAAGCTAGTGGTTCTATATGAATAGCTCTAGTTTTGTTTTTCAAGTTTTTATATTTATACTTAACTAAAAAAAGCGTGTGACATTCAGATTTTTATTTCGCATCGCGATCTTGATTACTGAACGAATTATTTTGTTTAAATCGAAACGGAAGTGACAATAATTAAAGAACAACACTCTGTTAAATTCCATTATAAAATGCTAAAAAGTACATTATGTAATTACCTATATCATGTTAATCGACTTTTGTTGCAAATCGTAAATATAGCGCTGAACAAAAGGTTATTTCTCGAGGAGATTCTACCTTTTTTTGGTGTGGATGGGAAATCATCAAATGAGCTCTCCCGCTCTGAGCGGAGCGGAAGGGCGTGTCAGAATTTTACTGTCCAAAAAACCCACCGGTGTCCCTTCATCTGCCTGTCCGCCAGAGCCAGGGTTTCTCTTTCAACCAACCCGCAGTTCTGACCCAGGCATCTGTCTTCGTGGACCTCATCGCTATGTACTGACATCTCTTTGAGGCGCGCGTAAAACCACGAACCGTCGACCCGGGCCTGGTACTAACCGGGCTGCGAGCAGTGGGCACCTCGCCGCAAACCCGCGCCTACAGTGGCCGGGACAACGATCTTCTTTCCCGACCAGGGCGTCTCCTGCGGCACCTAGAGGCGTGACGAAGCTTAGATTCCCGCTTCCTCATGTGCTCCGCCTCCTCCTTTGCCAGCATCACTGCTTCGCAGGAGGTGACAGCCTACCATGTACTGTCTCTCTAGATCATGGCTCGGGCCAGGGCCGGACGCGAGAGATCGCCCCCGAACGCCGCCATGAGGGTACGGCGGTTCTCCACCCAAACCGGGCAGACCTCCACCGTACCCTCCACTGTATCCTCAAGGCGATCCCCATAGTGGTGACACCCTGGAGGAGATCCTATCCTTTCATTACATATTTAGCTTATAATTTTCCCACTCCTGAACCGAGGCATCCCCTTTTCGAGAAAACATACTCCACCACGCTGTCCCAATGCGGTTCTACCGGGTAATTGCACTTCGACAGTTCAACAACTACTGTGACATAGACGTCCTTTTTCGAGAGAGAGTGGGAAAATGCCACGTTTACGAATTGTTCCCTCATCGTTTTGAGAGCAGTGGTGGATACATGATCTATAGAATATAAACGCCTGGCTGGGATCAAACCCACCACCTACAACTTGTACAAATGTGGGCTGGTTGAGGTTGTAAAGTTTAATTAAAAGTTAAAGAGAACATAAGTAGTGTTAGTGAACGATAATTAAAAGGAAGTAGGAGTTTAATTTTTTAGATCTGGGGCACGTAATACCAAATCTAGAAACGATACGTGTGTAAGGATTAAGAAATAACATTGGCATATTCTGCCAATTTGCGACTATATAAATATTCAATGTAACTGCCAATTTAGGGCGACGAGAAATACTGGTTCTATGAATAAGCACTTACATATATAAATTTAGTTTGTACGTGATAAATTTTACGAGTTCATGAGGTGAATCATTAAGGGCGACAATTTGTTCATGTTATGATTTAATGTAATCAGGACCATTTGTGGTTAAAAACTCATAACTTGGTCAAGATCAACGTATGTCACTCAAAACTATATTATGTATATCAATAAACATGGCCAGTTTTATAAACTTTTGCACTAAGAAGCGGAACGAAAGTATGATTTCGATTGAATAACCATCTTATTTGTGATCTTATATTTATTATATTCATAGAGGATTTTGTTGTTTTGGACTAGAATTGCCAAAACTTTGGGGCTTAATATAGAACCCTGAGGAAACCCAAATAAAAGTACAGCATTCACAAGTATAAGCAATTTATTGAATTAAATAATGTCCGAGATGTGAAGACCGAGATCCGATTCTGTAGGACCCACTTGGTGATGTTCCTCAGGATGTTGTCAGTTCGTATGTGAAATCTAGGGCCTTTGAGCAAGCCCTGAGGTCAGCTGCGGCATTAGGCTTTTTGGCTCTAATCAAACTTGGCGGAGATCCAAAGGTGATTATTTTAAAATATTACTATATTTCTTAGCAAACAAAATAACCACCACGTGGAGTCGGTACACAGCTAGGTGACGTCACGGCAGACTCCGTAAAAGATGGCGGGACGAGTTGACCTTACTTCGAACCAGGTGCAAAAAACCTTTGCCCAGCAGTGGGATGATGCTAACAGTAACACTTATCAAAGCAATTATTTCCAACACATCCTCATTTTATGATTAACTAACAAGCTAACACAAACATCATTTAGAATATATTTAAAGGGCCACGTGTCAAAGGCCCAGGATTGGCCCAAGTTAGTCAGTGGTTCATCTTTGAGGTACCCATTCATTGAACTAAACAAAATATCACTTAACTTCCACTAAGCAGTTCTACACTATTTCTACAGAAGGCTACGCTACAAGGCAAGCCTTGGACTCGGATCACACTGGGATCCTATTCTGTTGGGCCCA
>JADWQK010002283.1:0-25782 GCA_017933935.1 Sesamia nonagrioides
TGTTTAGTTACATGTTCGTGGGTCGAATACGTGCATAGCAGATGACCAAGACCCCAAAACACGGTACATAAACATAATCAGTTATTAAATAAATGGGACGGAGATGAAAAACAAAAAAGAGGCATAGAGATTTGGAGAATAATTAACACTAAGTGGCTGTTTGCTTCTTGACTTGCACTGAAAATGAAAATGGTGATGAAAGACAGATAGATCGTTTACGAACTGCACTTTCTGATAGAAGCAGGGGTATTATGTCTAGATGTATAACAGAAGTAAAAAATAATTACTTTGGTTTAAAAGAGCCTGATCTCTGTGCCCATTCTTCTTCAGAGGAACTTACCACGCTTTGGGATGGGCAACTAGCTTCATCTTTGTTACTGACTGACCCCTTAAATAAAAAAGAGGAAAGAGGTGTCTCGTCGAATCCAGTTCGGCCGAGCTACGTTCTGGAAGCTACGCCACATCTTCTTGTCGTCCAAGATACGACAGTGTCTCAAGACTAAAGTCTTTGACTAATGTGTGTTGCCAGTGATGACATACGGAACTGAAACGAGGTCGCTCACAATGTGCCTCATACGAATGCTCAAGATCACACAAAGTGCAATGGAAAGAACTATGCTCGGAGTTTCTCTACGCGATCGAATCAGAAATGCAGAGACCGGCAGAAGGACCAAAGTCACCGACATCACGACGGCGGCCACGTACCAGAAGATGCAGCGTAGGGAGGCCCCGAACAAGATGAACCGATGACCTGGATGACCTGGCTTCCGAGGGAGCAGCATAAGACCGGTCGTTGTTGAAAGTCTTGGAGGAGGCCTTTGTCCTGCAGTGGACCTCTATAGGCTGAAGAAGATGACCCCTTCAATAAATTCAGCCTATTGCAGACCATTGCTGGGCTAGAAAACCTAATCCTCCGCCCTCTATTTCGAGTCTGTCCCAGCCAACTTCTTTAGATCGTCGGTTCATTTAGCTGGCTGACCAATGGACATTTCAAAAGTGTCTCAAGTATTCAATTGTGCACTTCTTAATCTTTCTAAGACCTTATCACCAGTGATTGAAATAGGTAGATTGATTTTTGGTACTTGTATCTAGGGTTGCCAACTATACTGTTTTGAACAGTATTATACTGTTTTACAGTAAAATATACTTTTTACTGTTGAACAAAAATAAAGTATAAAAAATACTGTTTTCAGCATGCAAACACATTATGTGATTGTGGCTTGCCAGACCGCCGGGAAATCCGGGAACACCCCGGAACAGGTATGCCAACCTCTTGAACCTCTTGTACGACGAGCTCCTACTTTTACTTTACTTTGACGAATGAGCTTTTTTTAAGACGTTCTTTCCGAGTGTCCCTGTCCACGACTGTCCCGGATTTGGTAAGTTCCTATCTGGCAACCCTATATGTCATATACTTATACGAAATATTCAAAAACGATATAAATGTAGTAAGTTGTGCGAGGTCTTCCAAAAAATATGTATGTAAAAAATTTAATTAATAAAATACTGTACATTTTTCTAAAATACTGTTTAATATTCTTCAGGGACCTGAATATACTTTATTCCTTGTAAAAAAAATGGCAACCCTACTTGTATCATAAATGTTCACAGAAAGAATAACGTGGATAAGCCATTTTCGCGGAATGTGATTCCGGATCCAAGTAAATATTGTTAATGTTGGTAGTGACATTATTACTACTCAATTCATTTAAAGGAAGGTTATCATCATCATCTCAGCGTATAATCCCGGTCGCATCCGCGACTTTCGCGTTGGAACCCGGGATCCGCTTTCCTACTAATACGCCTCCATTAGCACGATCTCTGGCATCCCGTGGTGTGAGATTGTTGGCACGCATGTCATCTCTTACAACGTCAAGCCAGCACTTCTTTGGTCTACCTCGCTTGTTCCGGCCCGGCAGAGGCGCCATGGCAAGACATTTGTTACCCACGTAACCTGCCGGTTGTAAGACGTGACCGTACCAGCACAGCCGACTCTCTTGCAGTTTGTCTGCTATTTCACGGACACGGTGACTGCCACGGATGCGAAGGTTTCTAATGCGGTCTTTCCGCGTAACTCCACACATCCACCGCAGCGTATTCACGTCCGTATTCATATTCTCCGTGACATGCAGCTCCTGCTTGTGTCGCTCAAGCACAGGCCACGCCTCACTGCCATACAGAAGGACAGGTCTAATAATGGTCTTAGACCTGTCCCTTAAGCTTAACCGGCATTTTGGGGTCACAAATGACACCTGTCACCTCACGCCATTTTGCCCAAGCTGCGGAAATGCGTGCTTTAACGTCGCGGGCGGCGGAGACATGGTCTGTGCACTCGACCATGTCTCCGCCTATGCACACAGGCATAGGGTCTGTGGTGTTGCTGGCCATGTACACCGTCTTCGCTACATTGAGTTTAAGACCTTCGTTCTCAAGCGAGTTCTTCCACGCATTTACCCGCCGCACCAACCGTTCCCTGTCCGCGTCTGCCAGCGCGATATCATCAGCATACATGAGCAACCAGGGAGGTTGCTCATTTGAATTCTTGATGCTGTCTGACAAGACATCTAATATCACGCTGAACAGGAAAGGACTAAGGACGGATCCCTGTTGTACCCCGACGGTGATGGGGAAGGGTTTAATGTCGCCAACAGAGGTCCTAACAACGGAATCAGAATTGAGGTACATGTCTCGAATTATGTCAACATAGGCTTCTAGTACCCCTTTGGACCTCAGTGCCCACCAGATCACCCCCCGAGGGACACAGTCGAAGGCCTTCTGCATGTCTAAAAGAGCATATACAGAGGCGTGTTCTCCATGGTGATCCTTAGGGCTAAGATAGGGTCCATGGTTCCGTACCCTGGACGGAACCCATATTGACACGTCGAGACAGCACACTCCTGCCGGATCCGGGAGTCTAAAATCCTCTCAAAGATCTTCATGGTGTGGGGCATGACCTTTATACCGCGATAGTTGCCACACTCCTGTACCGAGACCTTGCCTTTGAAGACTGGAGTAATAATACTCAGTCTCCATTGGCTCGGGATTTTGCCGGTCAGGAGCACGCGGTTCAAAAAGCAAGTTAACATGTCCACATCGCGAGGAACCATCGCCTTCCAGGCCTCAATGGGGACTCCATCAGCTCCGACAGCTTTCCGATTCGCCATGCGACGAAGAGCCGTGTTGACTTCCTCAGGCGTTATCGGGGGCACTAATCCAAGGTTCGGAGGGAGTTCCGGTGTCTGAACCTCTTGGTGCTGCTTATTCAGCAGCTCGTGGAAGTACGTGCGCCATCTCTCCTTCACCGCGCGATCCTCGCAAAGCAGGTTGCCAGTAGGGTCTTTTACACAACGGCACTTGGATATATCCAGTGCCGCTTTCACCCTAGAATGTGCCAACTTGTAAATGACCTTCTGCCCCTCAGACGATTCCAACTTCTCGTAGAGCGGTTGCAAGTGGTCTCTTCTGGCTCTGGCCACAACTCTTTTAGTGGCACGTTTGGCAGCCTTGTATACGTCGCGATCTTCAGGAGATCCGGTCGCCTGCCACGTTTTGAAGAGGGCTTTCGTCACCCTTGTCTCCCTCTGGACTGCGGCGTTCCACCACCAGGTCTCCTTGTCACTTTTGCGACCGCCCTTAGACACGCCGAGCACCACCCGCGCCGCCCTAGTAATAGCTGCCTGGATTATGTCCCAGTGATCTTGGACAGATTCTCCCTCGGTACCAGCGCACTTGTCGCCAATAACCGAAGCGAACTCCTGGTACTTATTTTCATCAAGCAGCCACCACCGGATCTGGCGTCGGCAGTGCTCAACACGTCTACGTTGGGCCTTAACGCAGAGATCCATGACAAGGAGACGGTGTTGTGCAGTAAGACTCTCACCGGGTATGACCTTGCAGTTGGCTACTTTGCCGATGTGGTGTCTCCTAGTTAGTAGGAAGTCGATCTGGGTAGCGCTTCGCCCGCTCCGGTAGGTAACAAGGTGCTCCGGTTTCTTTTTGAAATAGGTGTTCACAATTGCCAGGTCAGCGGCCGCACACGTTCGGAGAATGTTGTCCCCTTCCGCGTTACGGCTACCGTACCCAAAGCCACCGTGAACACGCTCAAACCCGTCACACTTCTCACCCACATGGCCGTTCAACTCACCACCCAGAACGATTCCCTGGGATAACGGGATCCCGCGAAGCAATCCTTCGAGCTGGCTCCAGAACAACGTCCTTTCGGCGTCACCGCACCCTGCCTGCGGAGCGTAGGCACTTATCAAGTGGGTTATTACCCCATTGACAAGCTCCAGCACCGACATTAGCCGATCACTGATGCGATTCACCTCCAAGACGTCATACTGGAGCTCGTCAGACAACACCACAGCGACCCCATTTCTCCCACTAAGTGCACCCGTGTAGATCAGCTTGTAGCCATTCCCAATAAGCCGGGATCTGCTGCCTTTCCACCGAGTCTCCTGTAGGAACGCCACGGCCACCCTCCGCCTGTGGAGAGTTTCGGTCAGTTCTCTCGCGCGTCCAGTTAGCGTGCCAACGTTCCACGAAGCGAAACGGGGTTTACTGGTTTGGGCTCGCTTTTTCAGCCGTGTCCGCCCTTGACACGGTAGCCCTAGCCTACAGGTCACAGGAGTCGGGCGGGGCTCCTGCGCGCCGTTTTGCGGCGGCGCCCTAACTGTAACTCGTGCCTTTCTTTTATTCCTTCTCATGTTTGGCGATTTTTGACATTTAAAGGAAGGTAAAAAAACTAAACTAATTTATTATTTACTTGTTTAAAATAAAAACAATCAAATGAGGAATGTCAATGAGGAATTGGGGTCATTGATCAGAAACGTATATTATATATTAATATGGACATATTAATATATACATTTCCAAATCCTTACCTTCACATCCTTTGTACCTAAAGTGTTTCTGACTAATAAAATACTTTGCCTTTGACAAATTCGAACCTTCCACCTCCACCACAACACAAAAGCTTCATTTACACACCTAACGACGTCACATATTAAGATTAAACGTACGATTTCTAAGTTTGTATAGTTAATGGACGCCACTTGTAAGTACGGGGGTGCCTCATTTAGCTGGGGTCGCTCATTAATATCAGAGGGCAAACCTGCAGAGGTTTCTTTAATAACGAGGTTCTTTATATTAAGTAAGTAATATTTTTCTCGATGGTAGGCCATAACATCGGCTGCCGGCAGAAGTTACCACCCACCAGACAAAGTCTTGCCGCCAAGCGATTCGTCGTGTTCTGGCATGATGTCTGGTGAAGCCGTATGGAGGACGGGTCTGAGCAGTTGTGATGCGATGTGTGGCGGATACGATGCGCCAAATGTTGTTGTGTCAGGAGTTTGGTTGTGGAGTCTCCAGATCAATCTCCCTCTAGCGCAACATCGTTTGGTCGTGATGGTCTTGGGTTTAACATTGCATCACCTCGCTCAACTGCCGTCATCCTTCCTATTCCTTAAAAACTTAGGAGTAAAACTTAAGTGAATAGGCTAAATAAACTAGTACGCTTTACCAACAACGATTGCATCACTGCTTACCATCAGGCGGGATTGCAGTCAAGCACTAGTTTATAAGTAAGTATTTAAAAAAATAAATAAAGGTATAGTGGTAGAATTCCAAAAATACTAGCTTAATTTGGTAAGATTGGAAGGCGACATACGATTTCAGGAAAGAATAAAATCAAAAGCTTTGACTAGATCAGAACAAACGTATGTAAGGACGACAGCAGGTCAAGCTACCCGAAACTGTCAGATATTGCCAATCAAACTTGAGTCTTATTGATTGAGAGATAAAGTTGAAAATCGGATGAAGAAATCTGATCGATTGTAGTAGCTTGATGTGCTGTCGTCTGTACATATGTCATAAGTAATTTGAGTTGTAAGTACCTACTCTGTAGCTTCCTGATGACGATCTACGACCCAACAAACCATAAAAGTATCGTAAAAGAGAGGTTTAGTAATAGAAAAGGTAAGCCTTTGTTCTTAATTTCTCCGTATTGGGACAAAATCAACAAAAGTGAAAAAAGTGGATTTCGTTAAAGACTACTAAAATGGTGTCAGTCGGTGTCTACATAAGTACTTAATTTTTTTTTTATTTTAATTGTTATCTATGTATACCAATAAGAAAGCTAAAAAGGTTGTTTGTTTGAATACACTAACCATTGGAACTAAAGTAGAATATGAAAAATATGTTTTTTTCCCAATTCTTGTGGACGGCTATAGATTACAGAACATTATGCTAGGAATCTATGGAAAAATTAACGAACGTGAAAACGAAATAATACGCTGCCGAGGAAACAAGAAATTTTGTAGAGTTGTTGCAAGAAGCTAATTGTGTTATAATTTTCAGCTCATTTCCGAATATCTAAATTTTGATTAGGTAGTGTTAAAGGGCGGGCGTTTTAGAGACTGCCTTTTATAATTTTGACGTTAAAAACAGTTCAAAATTTTGAGTTATTAAAGCAGCTAGTGTGCTTTACCACCAACAATTGCATCGCCGCTTACCATCAGGTGGGATTGCGTCAAGCACTAGTTTATAATTATAAAAAAAGAGACTGGTACGACGACGTGGCGTGGGAAGTGTTCCTGGAAGGACTTGATGGGCCATTTATAAGCTATGCAAAAAAGAACAAAATAAAAAGCAGAGACTACTCAGCCTGCTTCAGCATTTTAATTATTAGTATAGGCAAGTACTAACATTATAAGGGATCTTGAGAACTTAGGTAAGTTAAGAGCCAGAGCCATATTATTGTGTCGTGTTGTGTCGTGGCTTGAGATTAACCAATCAAAAGAATATATTCAGGACTGATGATGATAATGATGTTCCCGACCGATTTCGGCCACAGCGACCACTTCGACTCCTAGCCGATGATTTGGCGCTCATGCGCCCGAAGATGGCTTATGTAGTCTATCTTGGCGTCGAAACTTCGTGCACACTGAGGGCATGGCAGCAGGTGGGCGAGCCTTTAATTGGTCGCGTTTTGGCATCGAGGTCAGCTTTGCGCTGCTCCTCAAACTCGCATACTTGTAGCACCATTCTGACCGTTTTGCTGCCAAACGCTCCCATTCAGAGGGTTCTATATTGCATCTCTTAATGAGTACGACACTACAAAATACACGATTCAAACAACGACTACGTCAAATACAAAAGAGTTTTGATTGGCTAGAACTGCGTCACGACACATCACAACACAATAATGTGGCTCTGGCTTTAGGTAACACCTACACTTGCCTATTATCATACACTTCACCTTTAAATTAATGTGAAGGTCATATCAACAGAGGTTATCGGTCAATTCCTTTATGCCCCGGGTTTAATTTCCTATTAGGTAGGAAATATTCTCACGCCTTCAACCCACTCATGGTTAGCACGATTAGCGCAGTGGTTAAGCTATTGACAGTTGCACTGCGTGTCGCGGGTTAGATTCCCCACGGAACAAATATTTGTATGGCCTACAAGTATTTGTTCCGGGTCTGGCTGTTTGTGTCATCATCATCATCAACCTTTTTATCGTCCCACTGCTGGGTACAGGTCTCCTCTTATACAGAGAAGGATTGAGCGTAATCACCACGCTTTCTCAATGCGGGTTGGCGATTTCCGACTTAAAGTCCAGGTTTCCTCAAGATGTTTTCCTTCAGCTACAGTCATCGGTGTCCAAGATATACTTAGAAAGTACGTATAACTTTAGAAAAGTTACATTGGTACTTGCCTGACCTGGAATCGAACCCGCGCACTCATACTTAAGAGGCTGGTGTTTTAACCACTAGGCCACCACGACAATTGTTAGTGTATGTTAGTTTATATGTTTATACACGCACCCACGATACAGGAGAAATTCCTGGTATTGTGGGTGAAAGTTAAAAAAAACCGTGGGGGTAGGCAACAACTAGGTACAGAACAACACCCACTAGCGCTACCTGCTACTGTTCCTTTTTTTTTGTCTTTGGCAACTGTGCCGAGACGTTGACTATTCGGCCGGTCATGTGGTGACAACCGTATAAAGTTTTCTAAATATAAAAGCAAGGAAGTGAAAGAAAATTCGGGGGTATTTACGTTGGTGAAGAATCTACTAAATTCACTTCGGAAGCACTATTGAAGGCAACTTTCCGTGGCTGTCAAAAAGAAAAGAGGGGTAATTCTACTTATTTTAAGAACATTCATAGTCTTTTTTTATGAATTACTAGCTATCCGCCCGCGGCTTCGCCCGGGTGCAACTCTGTTATATCGCGCTTATTAGATTTCCCTCAGGAATATCAAATTTTTCAATAAAAGGTAGCCTATGTCCTTTATCAGGGTCTAAAGATTGTCTGTGCCAAATTTCATCAAAATCGGTTGAGAGGTTTAAGCGTGAAAGTGTAACAGACAGACATACAGAGTTACTTTCGCATTCATAATGTTACATATATGAATTATAACAAAAGCTTGGCTGTAATTCCGCCTGATGGTAAGCAGTGATGAATATACTGCGGTGGATGTGTGGTGTTACGCGGAAGGACCGCATCAGGAACTCCCACATCCGTGGCAGTCTTCATGTCCGTGACATAGCGGATAAACTGCAGGAGGGTCGCCTACGTTGGTATGGTCACGTCTTACGAAAACCGGTATGTTACGTGGGACACAAATGTCTTGCCATGGCGCCTCCGCCGGGCCGGAACAAGCGGGGTAGACCAAAGAAGTGCTGGCTTGACGTTATAAGAGATGACATGCGTGCCAACAATCTCACACCACAGGATACTAAAGATCGTGCGAAATGGAGGAAATTAAGTAAGAAAGCGGACCCCGGGCTCCAACGCGAAAGCCGCGGATGCAACCGGGATAAACGCTGAGATGATGATGATGATGGTAAGCAGTGATGCAATCGTTGATGGTAAAGCGCGCTAGTTTATTAAGAGCCTATTTCCTATTTCACTCTAGCCTTGAAGACACTTAAATAAATTGTAGTCAGACGAAAATACCATCGCGGTATAAAAGACGAGGCGAAACGCTTCGTCCGGACTCCGGAGCGTAGTGGGAACAATGTAAGGGTATCCACCCTTACGTTCTTCCCACTACGCTACTCGCAGTACGACGGATTCGTCCGATGATCCGTCTCGATCTGTCAAAAAATACTTGTAATTTCCTTACATTTTGACAAGTTTTTGACATTTTTCATCGTCCGAGATGAGACTGTTACTAGATTTTGAACGTTTTTAATAACGAGAATTGGCCTTCAGGTGACAGTGGAGACCAAAACAGAAAAGAGAAGATCCGCAGAAAAACGAGAGTAACCGACATAGCCCGAAGAATTGCAACATTTATGTGTCAGTATCAGTGTTCCGGGCACATTGCCCGCAGGACCGATGTCCGATGGGGCGACCACGCACCGGAAGACGTGGCGTGGGCCCACGACAAGGTTGACCGACGGCCTGGTGAAGGTAGAAACCGCTGGATGCGGGAGGCACTGGACCGGTCGTCGTGGAGAACCTCGGGAGAGGCCTATGTCCAGCAGTGCACGTCTTTCGGCAGAAATGATGATGATGCCTTCAGGTATCAAAAAGGGTACTCATTACCCTTTTTCATACCTGAAGGCAGGTTTCAGTGTATCGATTAATCATTACACAGATAGGTCTAACTTACGTATATAACATATAAACCAAGACTATTCATTGGGTAATCAGTAAATAGATGAGCTTTGTTTATAAGGGATTAAGTTTATTAGCTAATAATACTAACCCGATGCGAAAAATAAACTTATTTACTTAACACCTACCTACATATAAAATAAGGTTATATTGTTCTGTTGTAACCAGCAGAACTACGGTCAATACTAGCCAAATTCCATTTAACACTCAGCGGTATAGCCATAAGGATAATACTGTAATTGAGTGTGCACAGCAGGCTTTTAGTTCGTCTATGAAAATGAGAAAAAGTTAGTACATTTTTTTTTTTATTTTGTAGTAAACTTAATTGAACTTTGCGCCATCTAGCGAAACCTTGTAAGACTACCACGTGTAATAAACATTCTTGTTACAAAATTTGTAAAAGCGCCATCTAACAATCCGAATGCATAACCGTAAGCTCAATAAAAACTACAAACAGCACGTAGTTTATATAATATCTAAGAGATGGCGTTAATAATTCCACAATTTATGAAATCTTTGCACAAAATATATAATTTTTATCTTTATTTTATCCAGATGAAAACAATACGCAAAATAAGTAATAAGTACAGATAATATTCAAAATAGTATTCATAATAATGAAATCTTTCAAACCTGTTCATCGTCGCTGGCTGGAAAGGTCGCCTCCCAAAAATCCTCGATATTCTCCGGATAGTCAGCCTCATTGGTTGGATCAGGGCTGAGGCACGCCTTCCTGGTCTTGAACACGAAGATCAACCCACCATATTCCTCTTCAGGCCTCCAAGCCCCGCACATAGTTGCCACTGTTCTGGTCAGAGCCGACTGGTCATCACTATCAAGCTTCATTCTTTTAACTGGCTCGTGATCCATTTTTAAATCGCTTTTACTTTTAAGACCCTTACTGCCCATAGGTAAAATATTTCTTATATTGAAACGAGCCACAGGAAATTTAATTTTATAACTAATTGCTCTACTAGCTATGGTTTTAAAAAAACGTAGCATTTAATGAAAATAGAAACTAACAACTAAGTAGAAGATTATGAATTAAGGAAACTAAGAGATAAACATAGAAAACATTAAAGAGACGTTTATTTACACTACGCTTAAAATAACTATGACATAAAACGCACACACGCGGGTCATAAGACCCATAATCTACCTCTCATTTGCAAATTTCCTTATACACAGAATTTAAATAAGCAAGTAAGCAAATATACTTTATGTTATTTTCATTTCTTTCATCTCAAGTTTATATTATTTGTTATTTAGTCAAGCCAGATGATTTAAAAACACAATCAACGAAAAGTAAAAGGTTTGGAGCAAAGTAAACATTCGCGTGGCTGCCATGTTTTCTATACAAACATTTACCACGAACGGTGTGCCAACCCTATCCGTTGACACTTATTTACATCTAAAAAGGGGTTCGAAAAAGTACCCAAAGGTTGTGTTTAGAATGTTTCTGTGTTTTACTTTTGTTGGTATCTACTGCTATAAAATGCCTATCAATCTAGAATTCGTTGAAGTGTTACGGTACCTATCCACATAGACGTACCCTGCTTCTGGCCTAGTGGGGGCAAATCGGGCCTAGGATGTAGGCAAGTCAGGCCTAGGAAGGGAACAAGTAAAATTTTTTGAGTGAGTAATCTTTGGGCGCTATAGTCGCAAGCGATTTTTTGGCAATTACACCTTACCTGTCTACATTTTGTCAGTGTCTAACTACTGCGTGGTTTATTTAAAAGTTAGAGATAAGTCCTCGTTTATATTTTGTTTAGTAATTAGGGGAGTTCATACATCTTTTGCGAGCCCGCACGTCCTCCTTTCGGTTTTGGCGAAGCTAACCAGCTAATCCCGTCATCTACTCCATTGTATGCGGCGACCCTGAACATATAGATTTTTTTTCTATAATTATGAACTAGCTCTTGACCGCAATCCCGTTTGATGGTAAGCAGTGATGCAATCGTTGATGGTAAACCACGCTAGTTTATTAAGAGCCTATTCACTCAAAAAAACTGAGTGAATCGGAAGGAAGACGGCAGTTGAACGAGGTGATGCCATGTTAAATTCAACAACACGACCAACGATGCTGCGTCAGAGGGAGATTGATCTGAAGACCCTCCACGACCACACTCCCGACACAACAACATTAGGCGTCGTAGCATCGTACCCGGCACACATCACAACACAACTAACTGCTCAGACCCATCTTCCTTACGGCTTCACCAGACATCCTCCGTGGCGCAGCGGTCGACACGCCTGCCTGCGACGTGGAGGCCCCGGGTTCGATCCCCGGCCAGGGCATGATGAAAAACGAACTTTTCCTGATTGTCCTGGGTCTTGGGTGTTTATCTATATGTGTATGTATTATAAATATAGTATCGTTGAGTTAGTATCCCATAACAAAAGTCTCGAACTTACTTTGGGGCTAGCTCAATCTGTGTGATTTGTCCGTATATATTTATTTATTTATTTATTATCGTGCCGGAACACGACGAATCGTTTGGCGGCAAGTTTTTGTACTTATACATAGATATATCTGGAATAATATAATATGATTATGATTGATTTTAGAACACCGTGTAGGATTGGTTTTTACTTCATTACTTCTAAGTACTATTTCCCTTCGATCCTAACCCAAACTAATTCTATATGGCAAATAAAGCTATTCAGAGCGGCCGCAGCAGCTGACGTTTCCCACCAAAGATTCTGCCTGATTTATGATTCGTTTCGACGTTGATTGCTTATTGTTTTCGGCCTAGAGATCCTTTTGTTAGTCAGATTATTTATATCTCTGGGATGTATGAAGCTCATTATGTAAGTAGGTAGGTACCTAGTACCTACCGTTTTTAGGTAACCTACCAATATATTATTCTGGAGCATTCGCTGGTTTCTCCCAACTTTTCTTTGACCAGTTGATATAAAAAGATAGTAAACTTAAAACTCGTTAAATATCCTGTAAATTACAATGATAAGACTTTACAAAAAAAGTTGTGACGTTGGAAAAGTTAGTTGTTATATTTTTTTTTTCTTCAATGGATTGAAGAAAAAGGTTTTATTTGTGAGTTGGAACTCACAAATAAAACCTTTTTTAAAAAAACAGCCAACCGCTTTCGAATACAAGCACTGTGTTACAAAGTGAAATTATTGATTAAAAGAAAAGCACAAAAAATACTGTAACACTTTTTTTAGTTCAGCACTAGTTTCTTTTGACAATAAGTATATAATATTGACTATAAACTTGCAAAAGATTCTCTACCACTTTCCTTCATACATGGAAAAATTGGACGGATATTGATATTGGACTGAAATTCTTAGGTGGGAATTACAGAACGTCACTCAAAAGTCAAGCTCTACTTAAGTCTCGTTTCAAGCCATTTGATTGGTTGAAACTAGTTTTAAGTAAAGTTTAAACAGAGATCAATGCTTGAGTGACGTTCTGTAAATACGGACCTTAGCTTTCCACCACCTGAGTTAATTTTTTTTTGAGTTTTTGGCTTGGTTGCTAAGACCTTTGAGCCATTTCTTCGTTGGGATTTTAGGTATTGATTCTACTCGTATCAAAGACAAACCCTCAGTACCTTTTTTTCGAAGGTGGAAACATCCTCTTGGACTATCCTCCGCTCGGGGACGCGGAGGGGTGTGCCGGACTCTTACCGGCTAAAAACCATCTAAGCGTTCGTAATCTGCCTTTTCGGGGTACCGGGTCCTCCCAATTCTACAGTACCCCCGGCAGGCTAAGCCTTCAATACCTACTATTTGGGTCAGAAGTTCTCGAAGGTTTATCTGCCTTCTGTACGCAAGAACACCATAGAAACTACATCCCATGCCTATAGGTTCATTTGCACAACTTTTTTTTTCATAAAGATGGGGGGAGGGGGTTGGATGCACCCGCCATCACAAGGCATTATGAGCTAGCCTTCTTGGGGAACCCGGATTTCCTTCCAGGACTATACTACTACGGGAAGGAATGAGAGGGTCCATTTCCACAACTGCCAATTTCCACCATTACATCCTTAGTGATATTTTCCTTGTCCACTCTCTCGATTGGTCCATGAAAGTGGTTCATAATCGCACTAGCGACATCTGTTGGCCGTCACCTAAACGATGCGCTGACGGGTGACAAATGAATAAACCTTAATAACTGCCTACGTTAGGTGTTTAGTGGGGCTTCGAAGTTAGCGGGACTGACAATGGTTTTGGAGAAATTATTGTTGTTGAAAGAAAGTGAAAGGAATTCATCATACGCCGCAGGTTGTTCTCTGTCGTACATACAAGTGAAGAAACATGGGTAGGTTTTAGTCAGTAAAAGTCTGATAATATGTCCCTTCGCTCCACCCAGATCGGGAGAGGTCGGTTGAAGAATTCCCATCCTCAAAACAAGGCATCCATCATAACCCAAAAGGCTGAAACAGTGAACAGTGAACTACCTTTAGGATAATTTGGATATGACTTAAATAAGTTTTCCTCTATTATGTATAGGAAAACTGAGGTTGGTTTTTTTTTTTAAAAAAAGGTTTTATTTGTGAGTTGGATTGAAGAAAAAAAATATAACGCATAATAAAAAGTGTTGATTTTAAAGTCTTGGAAAGATCGCGTAAATCTATTGGATGTGTAAATATAACAAATATAATATAAATATATACGGGCAAATCACACAGATTGAGCTAGCCGCAAAGTAATCTCGAGACTTGTGGTATGGGATACTAACTCAACGATACTATATTTATAATAGATACATATTTAGATAAACATCCAAGACCCAGGCCAATCAGCGAAAGATCGTTTTCCATCATGACCTGGCCGGGGATCGAACCCGGGGCCTCCACGTCGCAGGCAGGCGTGTTTGAGCGCTGCGCCACGAAGGACGATAATGTAATGTATGTACTGACACTGAAATTGTAGCGATACTTAGAAGACATTTTATTGGGCTCTTTCATCTGAATGATGATGAAGAAATTTGAAGTTAAGCTACCCGAAACTGTCAAATATTCCTAATCAAACTTGAGCCTTAATGCTTTAGAGATAAAGTTGAAAATCGAATAAAAGAATCTGACAGATCAATAAAATAATCAAAAAAATAGCTTAATGTGCTGTCGTCTATGCATAAAATTTAACAATATATCAAACTTGACAGTCAAGTAGATACACATTTCATCATCTCTTTCTATTTCTACATTTTCACTTCAAATAAAATAAAAAAAATTAAAAAGAATCATTTTTTTTTCCTTTCTTGATTTTACTAAGGATTCAAGTCGTGAATTAAGAATATAAAAAAAGAAACATTAGATAATGTTGGTATTATATTTATTCTTTTATGGTATTATATTTACATTTGGTGTAGGCTTACGTTGTTACCAGCCGCTCCTGGGGGGTGGTCGCGCTAAATAAAACAGTCGAAGTTCAACTCTGGTTCGTATCTAATCCAGTTAAAGTTATGGTTTAGTTACGATCACATTTCGTATCGCGCTAACTTCGGTTGAAGTAAAATTAATCTAGGTATGAGTGATACATTTCATCAGATATAATAATTAAAACTAAAACAATTGTAAATCTAATCGTTTGGACGTAAGTTTGACATGGCATAGAAAAAGTTAGCTTTGTTTCAACTTTTTCATTTGACAGCAGTTACGTTCCAAATAGTTCCAATTGCGATCCAGTTATGGTTAACCCGTTAGCGCGATACGAAACATAACAAAAGTTATGGTTTGGTTGCGATCCAATTCTGTTTTGGTTGAATTATTTTAGCGCGATTACCCCCTGTATAGGCTTATTTAGGAGTTGCAAACCGCTCCATGAAGATGATAGAGTCATGTATGACCCCCCTTCCATTTATACAGAAAATTTCAAATTTGTCGTAAAATCAAAATTTTGGCTCAATAAAATATATTTAGACGCAGGTGCTTATGTATGAAGCAATTAGTTGTATCAACAAACGAATTACATAAATACAATAATTACAATTCCTAATGGGTAAATCCAGGTACCTAGTAAGTCTTTTTTTTAAACGCACTTACTATAAGAGCTTGTCACTGTCTTTTAAAAACAATTAGGTAACAGAAACTCTCACATTTCGGGGCCCAACAATTCAGAAGAAATTCACAGACCGCGAATAGTGTAACATCGCAGGCTGGATTCACACGAATATTTGTCACAGTCAATCCTCGTCGCGAGAGTGTGCAGCCCGCCTACCGTCATACAGGGATTAATGATGAGTTTTGTCAGCCATTACTTTGATATAGATGATGAGCCTGATATAGTTGGGTTGGCTACTGAAGAAACGATTTGAGGTTTTCTTTGTGATATCAGGTTCATAATAATGGGTACATTCATTATCATAATTTCAGCTGAAAGACTTGCATTGCTGGACACAGGCCTCCCTCAAGGATCTCCACGACGACCGGTCCTGCGCCTCCGGCATCCAGCGGTTTCCCGCGACCTTCACCAGGTCGTCGGTTCACTTTATCGGGGGCCTACCCACGCCCCATCGGGTATTGGTTCTACGGGCAATGTGTCAGGCCCACTGCCACTCTAGTATTGCAATTCTTCGGGCTAGTCGGTTACTCTCGTTCTTCTGCTCTCCTCGTTTCTGATTTGATCACTCAGTGAAGCTCCAAGCATAGCCCTCTCCATTACCCCTTGAGTGACTTTGAGCTTTCTTATAAGGCCCATTAGTAGCGACCACGTCTCAGTTCCATATGTCATCACTAGCAACACACACTGGTCGAAGACGTTTGTCTTGAGAGACTGCGGTATTTCGAACGAGAAGATTCGACGTAACTTCTCGAAAGCAGCCCAGCCGAGTTGGATTTGACGATTGACTTTTTTCTCTTTGGGTACAGGAAATCCAATAAGAAAAAAGGAGCATCTAACACCAATAAAACTACAGTTAAGACAACTAGAAAAAAAAAGCTCGCTGCATAATGTAACCATGTCCCTCTTGACCCTCTTGTGGCTCTTAATAAACTAGTGCGCTTTACCATCAACGATTGCGTCACTGCTTACCATCAGGCAGGATTGCGGTCAAGCGCTGGTTTATAATATGTAAAAAAAAAAAAATGTCCACTTAAGGTCTGAGTTGAGTTGAGTTATTACACTATTATTCAAGATTACGCCTATATCGGTACCTACAACGCAATATGCGAAAAACGCGTCATACTGACGTCACGAAAATCCTACATCTCACAAGCAGAGTTCGGACCGTGATCGGGTCGATATCGGTTCGGGATCAGACTGGTATCGGGTCGGGATCGGTTCGGGATCGCACCGGGATTGGGTCCCGATCGGTTCGGGATCGTCGTGGTCATCAATGTGGAGGCATGAGGAACAGCGTGTAAAGTTCACTTATCCTCCATAGAAAAGGGAGGATCCTCCGACCAGCAGGGTAATAGCGTAACACACTATCAGTACCAATGGGTTTCATTTTGACAGTTCAACAACATTCATTGCGTTATTTACGTTGTTGAGCAGACACGTTTTCACACATATGGAGCAGTGGATTAGCTTCGAAATGATCCCAACTGATAGTAATAGTATAGTATTACGCAAATAGGGTGCCGATCCATTGCTTCATATGTCGAAAATGAATGAATGTTGTTGAACTGTCAAAATGAAACCCATTGCTACTGACAGCTGGTTAAGTAATTACCCTGCTGACTGGTATTGTCTGGCGGGCTGTATGTTGTGAGCTAGTCAGTATGACACTTTGTTTGCATGTAAGGTTTTAACAATTTCATTTCTCATCCCTGTAGCGACTTTTCAACTCAAAGACAATCTCTAAATGTGTTAAATCCCAAATTATAACGATGCCCCTAAAACCACCAGCTCAAACCTGCAAAGCAATACATATGTAAATCGATTCAAACGTCCCTAATTAAATGCTTAACCCTGCGAACGCTACGGTAACAAACTCCGTGTCTATCTGAATTAGCGCCCGCCATAACTATCGGGCCGGGAGCCCACCTCGACCATAAATTAGATACTGCTTGCCCACTACACGGGTTGAGTTTGTCTCCACTGTCACCCGGGATTTCTTTTTATATGGCCGTCTAATGTTTTTATTGTCATCTTACATATTGAAGGTGTCAGCTGTAGGTAGTCACTTCGCAGTTTTGAAGCAAAAAAGGTGACTCTGCATAATTGGAAAAGCTTGTAACAATATCATAATATGTATCAAAAGTTTTTTTTAGACGGATTAGCATATCTCACGATCTATGGCTTAAAATCTCCTACGGTGAAAACTTACACGAAATCAGTAATTCCATTCTGTAAAATAATTGTTTAATAAATTTCACCTTAAAAATTTAGATGAAGGAAGTGGGATTGACACTCGGACGAACATTACAAAAAAAAAATCCGGTCAAGAAAATTCGTAAATAAGTGAGTTAATATATTTTAAGTAGTAGTGTGGTAGTAGAATGGTTGTAATGGCATACAACCATTCTTATATCAAGCATATTCAAATTTCCCGGTTCCTTCCCATCCATCCACATTCACCTGTTTATTCACTTGACAACATTAAGTTTGTCGCTCAATATATTTCTGGTTTAAAGATCTAGAAATCAAGCCAAAAAAACTTACAAAAAAAAACAAATATCTCTCTTCAACAACATCGAAAAAGCATCATGGCGCGCCGGCCGGTTATCATAAAAATTATATAAATCGATAATTACCACTTAAAACTAACAACAAAGTGACCAAGTGAATATCTGTGGAAGCCTCCATCACAACCCGGAGAGTGCAGCCCTGGCAATCCCGTAAGTCCACCCTTATCTCATTTGTTTGTGCTTGGGGTTCGTGGGTTGGATTCCACCGAATTTCCCTGAAGACGCGCCTAAGAAACGCAGTCCAGCTATCGAAGAAATATCAGTACCTATACCATTACCAAACAATGGGGATATTTAACAGCCTCCGTGGCGTGGCGGTATCTAACGCGGCCGCTGCGCAAAGATGGTTGGGTTTGATCCCCGCATAGTCCAAAAATTAGTTTTTTTCTTGAAATATAAATTATAAACTACTGCAATCCCGCCTGATGGTAAGCAGTGATTCAATCGTTGAATTGGCGCTAGTTTATTAGGAGCCTATTCACTCAAAAAAAACTGTCCACTCTAAAGGTGTTGCGATGTGAAACCCAACAACACGATCAACGATGCTGCGCAACAACTGCTCAGACATGAACTAAGTACGGCTTTATCATACATCATGCTGGAACACGACCAATCGCTTGGCGGCAAGACTTTGTCTGATAGGATAGACCATTACAATCTGTAATATTACTAACTAGCGGCCGCCAGCGACTTCGTTCGCGTGGAGTTAGTTATGCTCCGCTCCTATTGATCGCAGCGTGATTTTATACAATATGTAAAGAAAACCCTGTCCGACCCATAAGGATAATAAAGATTAGGTAAACACTTGACCAAATATAATATAAAATTTTACATAATCATCACAGTAACAATAATAATGAATTTTGAAATAATCTTTTTTTCCCGGGTATTAAATACCACTTTTTTATATTAAATTTATTTCCCGGGTCAAAATTTGTTAGCTTTAACTGTAAGAGCGTTACTCGTTCAGTGGAGTGTGTAAGGAAATTGTGTGGATCGGCTGACATTGTTGCGCTTCAGGAGACGTGGCTTCTTCCGCATGATTTGCCGTTCCTGGGTTCAATTGATGACGAGTTCTCCTACACCGGTAATTCTGCTGTGGGTACGTCAGCCGGGATTGTTAGGGGTAGGCCGTACGGTGGAGTTGCTGTGCTGTGGAGGAAATCAGTCTTTCCGTCAGTGTCGATTATAGCGTGTAAGAGTGTACGACTCGCTGCGATTAAAATAGTGATTAACGACAAGTCGATGCTAGTCATAACTGTGTATATGCCGACCGATTCATTTGAGAATTTATCTGAGTTTACTGAGTGTTTGAGTGAATTAAATGCTATAATCGAGAGTTGTAATGTGGAGACCGTGTATATACTTGGGGACTTCAACGCGCACCCAGGTGAGCAGTTTTCTTGTGAGCTATTAACTTTTTGTGCAGAACAGATGTGGTCGTGCGTAGATATTGAACTTTTACCATCTGACTCGTATACGTTTATTAGTGATGCACACGGTTGTTGTCGCTGGCTCGATCACTGTGTGGTGACTGGCTCAGCGAGACGCTCGATAGTTAATGTGTCTATTCTGTATGATATCTACTGGTCTGATCACTTTCCATTGGTGGTTGAATGTAACTTGAATCTGATTTTACCTAAAACCAAGAGAGTTATCTCGCCTTTTAATAAAATAAGTTGGGGCACTAGAAATGATAATCAAATTGAAACTTACCAGAATTATTGTAATTCAGAGTTAAAACTTTTGGATTTCCCTTCTGAGGTTACACATTGTGCCGATGGAAGGTGTGATGATGAGGCTCACAAGCTAATAATTACTAAATTTTATGAAAGAATTATAAATATTTTGACGGAGGCGGCAGAGTGCAGCAGTAATAAGTGTGCACCTTACCGTAGAAAACATAAACAGGTAATAGGTTGGAACAGGTTTGTCGCGGGTGCATATGGGAGGGCTCGACTTTGTTTTCAAGCCTGGGTACATCATGGTAAACCTGGTACGGGACCTGTCTTCAGAGATATGTGCGAATCTAGGAAAATATTTAAATCGCAATTGAAATATTGTCAAAATAATGTAGATCAGATGAGAATGAATAACATAGCTGAGCATCATGCAAACAAGAACTTTAGGGATTTCTGGAAATGTACAAAATACTTGAACCCAGAGTCGAGCCTTCCTGTGAGTATTGGTGATGCAATTGAGCCTCGGGACATTGCCTGTGCCTTCCAGCGACATTTCAAGGTCGAGACACCGCTCGGATCGGCGTCGCGGGTGCTGGATGCTGGGGCATGTCCTGGGGACGTTGCCATTAGATTCTCTGCCAAGAATGTGGCTGCAGTTATTAATAAGATGGTTCGAGGTAAGTCTCCGGGACATGATGGGCTCGGCATCGAGCATCTGAGGTACGCTGGTGTACATCTGCCAAGAGTTCTTGCTTTGTTCTTCAACCTGTGTATGAGTCATAGTTACCTGCCTGACGATTTAATGTATGCTGTAATTGTTCCTGTTATTAAGAATAAGACTGGTGATTCTGCCGATATTGCTAATTATAGACCCATCTCGTTAGCAACAGTCGTAGGTAAGGTATTGGACAGTTTGCTTGATCAACAGCTGTGTGAGCACCTAAATCTGAATGACGCTCAATTTGGCTTTAGGCCGGGTCTGTCGACTGAGAGTGCCATCCTCTGCCTTAAGCAGACTGTTCAGTACTATACATCTAGGAATACACCTGTGTATGCTTGTTTTTTAGACCTCTCAAAGGCGTTTGATATGGTGTGCTATGATAAGCTGTGGCACAAGTTGCGTCACGAGACGACATTGTCACATGATGTCATAGCATTGTTTGAGTATTGGTACAGTCATCAGCGGAATAGTGTCAGATGGGCCGGATCTTATTCGGATGTATACGGGTTGGAGTGCGGGGTGAGGCAGGGGGGATTAACCTCGCCGCGTCTCTTCAACCTGTATATGAACCAGTTGATTGGGGAACTTGGCAGCACTAAAGTCGGTTGTTCAATTGATGGGGTTTGTATGAATAACATTAGTTACGCGGATGACATGGTGCTGCTGAGTCCCTCGCTCTCTGCACTGCGTAAACTTTTGAGCGTGTGTGAATCCTACGCGGAGGCCCATGGACTTAGATATAATCCGAGGAAGAGTGTTTACATGGTCTTTAAAGCGGGGGCTAAAAGCTACTCAACTGTGCCTCCGGTCACTCTTTGTGGGTCACTGTTGACCAAGGTGGATCAGTTCAAGTATCTGGGTCACTGGGTCACCGAGGATTTATCTGATATTGCGGATATTGAGAGAGAGCGTAGGGCGTTGTCGGTCCGCTGCAACATGTTGGCTCGCAGGTTTGCGCGTTGTTCTACACAGGTGAAGGTAACCCTATTTAAGGCATACTGCCAGACCTTCTACACGTGTAGCCTGTGGACCAACTTCACTCAGCGGGCGTACAACGCTCTGCGTGTTCAGTACAACAACGCGTTTAGGATTCTGTTGGGGCTGCCACGGTTTTGTAGCGCGTCATCGATGTTTGCCGATGCTAGAACCGAGGATTTCCACGGTATTATAAGAAGACGGAGTGCGTCGCTTCTGCGCCGTGCCCGTGGCGGTTCGAATGGGCTCCTGAGGGTGTTGTCCGAGCGGTGGGACTCGCCTTTTTTAAGGAGGTGGCTGCAGTTGCATGCTAGCCCCTGCGATTATCATTTAATGTAATTTTATTAATGTGGTTTTAGTTTTTTAATTATTATCTATTGTTATTTAAATTTTGATTTGTGATTATTTTTGTTTTCTGATTTTTATTTTTCTGATTTTGATTGTTATTAATTTCAATTTATCTCATTTTATGTAATTTATGGACCTGTGTCTGAGAATAAATGATTATTATTATTATTATTAATTCCAATTTCCCCGAAATCTGGTAATTTTTAAAAAACTGACAACACCATTTGTGACGGAGCGAATAGCGATGCGACCACGTGCCGCATGCCCCGCCCCCCTTCACCCGCACATACATGCGCGGGTGAAGGGGGGCGGGGCTATCGGCTTGCCTACCCCACATGCATTAAGTTACCTCGCTTTTTCGAAATAATATTTATTTTTTTTGGGGGATTTTTTTTTAAGTTTAGCCCGGCTTTGTAGGCATTATTAGAATCAGTTAACAATACCTAACAACACCTTCACGGATCGGACAGGGTTTTCTTTACATATTGTATAGCCTAAAGCCTTCCTGGATTAATGGGCAATCCAACGCGAAAATAATTTTTCAAATCGGACCAGTAGTTAATGAGATTAGCGCGTTCAAACAAACAAACAAACTTTCAAGGCACGGATGGGTGTCGTATCTAAAGATAGGCATACCCATCCATAAACCAACTGCGGCAAAGTAGCTTAACTTTTATCGCCCTTTGCGGCTGTTGTAGCTACGGGCCCCAGATACATAATTGAGGCGTTTAAAATCAAAAACAGCTAAATCCATTTATAGTCTACCGGCATAGAATAAAGAGGGGAAGTAGGTTATCTGCGACCCAATCCGCGATTTAATTGCCTACTGTCTTAGGGTTGACGACTGTCCGCGCTTCGTCGGTTACAGTTGTCGCCCAAACCGCTAACAAATATTTATAGACTAAGAGCTTATGTTTAAATTATTTGCTTAGTATTTAGTTTACATATACTAGTCAGTTTTTTTTTTTGTAATTTTTATTTTTAGTTTTGTACACATAAAGAACCATATTTATTTTTATTTTTAATTAATACAAACATAACATCTATTGAATCACACATTTAATACAAAATTACAAATTAGCTACAGAAAAATACCAACTTTCTTCGGTTTCGACTATTACGAAACGCGTTGTTATTAAACTTTAATGTGTAATATATCCGTATCCTTGTAAATAACTTTTAGAAATATAATTTGAAAAATATAAGTCTTTTATTTGTTCATAAATAGACATACCAACTTTGCAGTTTATGTGATCATTTTTTAAAAGCTAATATACCGAAAAGCCATAACGCGCGAACCTCGTTCCATACTAACCGCGACTAGCGCAGTCATAGGCACTCTAATATTGTGTTTAGGTGTGCGTGCGGCGACGCATAGATACTATGGCGCACACATACAAGCCGCGCGCGGTCCGTTTGTATGAAGATAACGTACTTCCTTCTCTTTATTCTATGCTACCGGGGCAATTGCGTATTTGGGGCAATTGCGTCTAATCGAAATTATTTTAAATCTATTTGAAAACCTACCTCTCCTGCCATCTTGTTTTGTTTACTTTGAATAAAAAACTATAACGTATAGATGGCAGGAGAGGTAGGTTTTTAAATAGATTTAAAATAATTTCGATTAGACGCAATTGCCCCGGTTGACTTATGGTAATTTTTAATCTGGGTATACCATTTTAATCGTTAAGCAAAATGTTAACTATGTCCTCAATTCTTTGGCACCAAAAGCAAAACCTTTAAAATCGTTACAAAAATGCAGTTAGTAACAGAGGTAGCTATATCCCGCTTCCTGAGAATCAAAGACAGCTAAAGTTATAACGGACCAATCAGAGAGCTCTGTTGTGCTTCCAATCTGGCAGATCTTATACTATCGAATTCATTTTGTGTGGTGTTATTTTAATGAAAACTTGGGTTTTTGGGTTGTTTCGGAAATAAAAGAGAATAAAAAACTTGGTGTACCGGAAGCCATACCAGGGAAAGCGTTATCAATAAATTATTGGAAACAAAGCCAGCTATCATCATCATCATCTCAGCCACATGAAGTCCACTGCTGGATATAGGCCTCTCCCAAGGATTTCCAAAGAGAACGGTTGGACGCGGTCTGTATCCAGCGCTTCCCTGCGATTTTGATCAGATCATCCGACCACCTAGTGGGTGGGCGTCCGACGCTCCGCTTGCCGGTACGTGGTCGCCATTCAAGAGCCTTTCTGCCCCATTGGCCATTGGCTCTACCAGCTATGTGCCCCGCCCACTGCCACTTCAGAGAGCTAATCCGCTGGGCTATGTTGGCGTTCTTCTGCGGATCTCCTCGATGGGGTTTCCCAACAGGTGGGCCATAAAATGAACATGAACAAAACGAAGGTCATGTCGAATGTCCATGTTGCGCCATCACCGGTTTATGTTGGGAGCTCCATCCTTGAAGGTGTAGATCAGTATATATATCTGGGACAGCTTGTCCAGATTGATAGTTCCGGCTTCAAGGACGAGGTGTTTCGACGGATCCGACTCGGCTGGGCAGCGTTCGGGAAGCTCCGTAGTGTCTTCTTGTCCAAAATACCTCTAATGTGTGTTACCGGTGATGACATATAATGGATCAGAAACTTGGCCCCTCACTATGTGCCTCATAAGAAAGCTCAAGGTCGCACAGGGAGCTATGGAGAGGGCTATGCTAGATGTTTCTCTACGTGATCGAATTAAGCCAGCTATGTCCGGTCTAAATCCAAAAGTTGGAATCAATATCAGTTATGTCTATTTTAATTAATTCAATATAAAAAGAAGCTTGCACTTTGGTAGTTTAGATGGTTATCCATGAGCCTTTAGTAACTTCTCTAATGTCTAGAACAAAATTCGTACAATGTATCTAGCCTAAATATCAAAGTAACGTTTTTCTTTATTTGTAAAAAAAATGATAATTGGATTTAGCTGTGTTTGATTTTATACGCCTCAAATATCGGCCACAAAAACACTTGAGTACAGTGGAAACGGTCTATAAAGCATGGGCCATAGACTTTTAATCAATCTGCACGAGCGGTACGATGCGCAAAAATGGCCGTCCTACCGGCGGACGCGGCTTAATTAAAGCCATAAGGAAAATACGTTCAGTTCCTCTATGAGTTTGTTTTTTTTTGTCATCGGTACATTGTTGGCTTGATTGTCATCGTTATAGTTGGCAGAGAAAATTTATTTTTTTGATAAAAATGCTTCCGAAATTGGGTTTGGTGTGCTTTATTATAACTGTCGCGTAAAAAAGCATTGCTTTTATTTTCTTTACTACTCAGGTCACTAATATTGCTCACTAGAATCCCTTATCAATAATCATCCTTGCATCCACAAGAACCAGTTTTTTTAATACCTATAAACTTCTGCAATCCTTGATGGTAAAACGCGCTAGTTTATTAAGCCTATTCACTTAAAAAATCTAAGTGAATATGAAGGAAGATGGCAGTAGAGCAAGGTGATGCAATGTGAAACTCAACAACACGACCAACGATGCTGCGCCAGAGAGAGATTGATCTGGAGACCCTCGACGACCAAACTCCCGACACAACAACATTTAGCGCATCGTTTCTAATACACATCGCAACACAACTGCTCAGACCCGTCCTCCGTACGGCTTCACTGGATATTACATCTAAAAACCTCAATTTAAAAAAATCTTAAAATTGTTCGCTACGAATCACTACTGTGTTGCGGGTGCGTTTTACGCACGTGTGTGCGTACACGCACATTGTGGGTGCACATTTAAACTCACATACACCAACAACCAGACCCGGAACAACTACTTGTAGGTCATAAAAATATTTGCTCCGTGAGGGAATCGAATT
>JADWQK010000468.1:0-19913 GCA_017933935.1 Sesamia nonagrioides
GGTTCCCATGTCCCAATGGGGTGGAGACATGAAAAAATTGAAAATTAAAAAGAAATTCTTTACAGACTGCGAGTAAACACTATTTACATAAACCTCCTACCTAAATAATTCTGAATTTTCGTTTTGGAGACACAATAGCCATTTTGTTAGTTCAGATTGGCAAAAAAAAACGGGATTCAAAAATCAATTTGTTTCATTAATAATTCATCTACTTACATGAATTTTTAGTATAACCGTCAGATGATCACATACATATTTTTAATTATTTATTTAAGCTGGGGGAAGTAGTAGTCTTCAAAAATATAACATTTGCTTATCAGAACGATAATATATCTTTTTTATTGACGCAACCGTAGTTCTGTTGTTCCTAGATATGTTTTTTTATTTTCATAATTATAAACTAGTGCTTGACCGCAATCCCGCCTGATGGTAAGCAGTGATGCAATCGTTGATGGTGAAGCGCGCTAGTTTATTAAGAGCCTATTCACTCTAGACAGAGCGAAGAGGAAGGAAGAAGGAAGTTGAGCGAGGTGATGCAATGTTAAACCCAACAACACGACCAACGATGCTGCGCCAGAGGGGGATTGATCTGGAGACTGCGGGGGCGCCCGGACCCCCCAGGGATCGCCATCGGGTCCTCTCGTCCGGTCGCCAACTGGCACGATGGGGCCACCCTTGGTCTTTCGTAGTTGACGGGCAGCCCTTGCATGTGTGGCTGGCAGTGCTGGCACACTAATTGGGCCCCCAACTACCTGCGGTAGGAACACCGTGCTTCGGATCTGACTGCCCTCCAAGACCAAACTCCCGACTCTTTATGTTCGAAAAAGAATTAATTTCTAAATCTAAATAGGGCAGTTGACTAAAAAAAATAATTAGTCCGTCAGTCAGATTTCCAAAAAAAACTAGACATGATTTTTTTCTTTTTTCATATAAACAAAAAATGAAGACGATACAGTGCGTTGAAAACTCGTGTGACGTCACTCCAGCCCCCACTCCTGATCTTTGGTGCCTTTTATATTTGTAAATTTTTATTGATTTGAAAAAACAAAATAAGTAAGTACATATACGTATCTATCCAATATGTTTCTATAATCTGAATGACGGACTAAATATAAACTTTTTTTTACCCAGGAAATACCCCTAATAAATTCCAGACGATGGCGTCGGTATTAATTTATATAAATAAGAGCCACAATTTGCAGAATTTGATGTTATACAGTGCAGTAACAAAAATGATATGAATAAGCTAGTTGATTCATTAAAATTAGATTTTACGTTTACGGACTGGTAATCACCGTTAAATTACCTAGCTTACCCTTTTTATCGTGTGCTATTTGACACTCAATATTTTAAGGCTTTTTCACTCATTATTTTGGGTTGTAGGTACAGACGCAAAGCTACTACAATCTGTCAGATTCCTATATTTTTAACTTTATCTTTAAAGCATTAAGGCTCAAGGTTGATTGGGAATATTTCACAGTTTGGGGTAGCTTGACATGCTGTCGTCCATACATACCTACTCTTATCAGGAAAAGTTGGTAGTACATTTTGCGTAATTAATACGGCAAACAATATAAAATAGTACTTGATAGACAGATAAACAGAACACATCTCGACTCTTTTGGTCCCCGAACTTTTGAAGGAAGAACGAAGTATTAACCCTCCAATTAAAAAATCCAATGCGTATATTAATAAATCTTGTTAAAATATACGAGCAATTATATTTTTATTGTTTATAATATACATTTTACACGAGAAAATATAAAAATAGCGCATCTCTATAGACAATCACGTTTTTCCATTACCTAGGTATAGCTGGAGCAGCAGAATTGGAATTAAAGTGGGTGCAAGAAACTATTAATGCTATTGTTAAATATGTAAGTATTAGATAGTTGTCCACATTGATAAAATATTAAACTAAGGTAGATATGTCATTAGCGCACTGAAAATGAAGCGTACAAAAGGAAGGAAAGTCCTGCATCTCGCTTAGTCACTCTCGATACACTCGTAAAAACAAACGACAAACACTAACAGCGCAAACGACAAACACTAGCCATCTTTTTCTTCTCTATGCTTTAGATTGCGCCCCATCTCACTCACACTGTACCAATGTATGCCGAATAAAAATATGCATGTGTGCTGCTGCTGTGTTCGGCACATTTTTTTTGGTCAGTTTGTTAGAATATATCGTATCTGTTTAATATTTTATCAATGGTTATCCATTAAAGAAGTTTGTAAAGAAGTTTGTTTGTAGATTATTAAATGGGTGATTTGTTCTGACTCCTGACGTTAGTATCCTCTAAAACCAATTTCTCTAATCATACTTCCTTCTACATACTATTAGGATAAGATAACCTAGGTAGGTAATTATGTGGAATATTAATAAAACAGTTTAAAAGTTTTACTTACGTGGACGAAATAACACCGGCTCAATGATAATGAGTAGCTACGTCCTTGATTCGTTATTATATAGTTATTATGTACTAGTACGACCTCGTACACAAAAGAATATTAATTACATTTAATGCAAATATACTAACAATGAACTTGCGAAAACATTTAGGTTACAAACTGCGCTGATAAAAACAATAACAGTTATATGTCTATGTGGAATTAATAATATAGGTATAATTATTGTGTAGTGTAGAAATCACAACAAAGATATTTTTTAACCAAAAATAGCCTGTTTGACATTGTGTCAGAGTATATTTTTAAATGGGATTAAAATTCTTCTTGATGTTCAGTGTGACCAACCTTAAATTAGAGATCCTGCCCCACTTAGACAAGAAAACTGACAAATTCTGCCACAATCAAAAGCACAAAATGCCAAAATAATGCCAATATAATCTAAAAGTTTAAAATAAATAAACTTTTGAAGTTTTATTTAAAACTAGCTGCGCCACACGGATTCACACGCGTTTTTTTTAAAATGCTACGCTCCTATTGGTTGCAACTTGCAACGTGATGCTTTATGGCCAAAAGCCTTCCTCGATGAATGGGCTATCAAACGAAAAAAGAATTTTTCAAATCGGACCAGCAGTTCCTGAGATTAGCACGTTCAAACAAACAAACAAACTCTTCAGCTTTTTTTGGGTTTTAGTTTTTTTACTTTTTATTATTTGTACTATTTTGGTGTTAAAGTGTATTTGTGGCGCATAATATTAACAAAAGTTAAATTGACGAACTAAAAACTAGGTAGTTAACATACGACATCTCTTTTGAATTATGTATCGGCGTATAGTAATATGTAGAGATGTCCTATTTTACTATTTCGTAGCTTTTGGATCGTAGCGCGTATAGCAACGGTTTCCGCGTATGAGGCTCCCGGTTTTTCGTAGTAGCGACGCACATTTGCGTCGATGGCACCGAATGGGTCATGAATTAGTAGATGAGGTCGTTAGTATAAATAGATTGGATGGTTTTCTAACGGTGGTAGGCCAAAACATCGGCTGCCGGCAGAAGTTACCACCCACCAGACGAAGTCTTGCCGCTAAGCGATTCTTCGTGTTCCAGCATGATGTCTGGTGAAGCTGTAGGGAGGACGCGCCTGACCAGTTGTGTTGCGTTGTGTGGCAAGTACGATGCGCCAAATATTGTTGTGTCGGGAGTTTGGTCGTGGAGAGTCTCCAGATCAATCTCCCTCTGGCGCAGCATCGTTGGTCGTGTTGGTCTTGGGTTTAGCATTGCATCACCTGGCTCAACTGCCGTCATCCTTGCTATTCCTAAGTTTTTTTAAGTGAATAGGCTTAATAAACTAGTGCGCTTTACCATCAACGATTACGTCACTGCTTACCATCAGGCGGGATTGCAGTCAAGCGCTAGTTTATAATTATTAAAAAAAACATATATTAAGAGGACCTGGGAAGATTTCTTAATCTATCTAATTCTGCTAACGATCGACTGTCATGTGGATTTTTAAGTAATTTATTATGATCCAATGCACTTATAAATAATCCCTCTATGGTTTTAACTCTACTGAGAGCGACATAGGCCTGTCCTTTAGCAAACAATGACTTTCCTAGATCTGTAACTTTTTTATTTAGAGTACAACCTTGTAATTTATGTACAGTACAACCCCAAGAAAGAATCAGCGGGAGCATTTTACGCTGAATTTGCCCAGAATCCCTCAAGCCGTCAAATTCAGTGAGGCAAGGCTCGATTTTGATAAGTCCGTTAATATTTGCTTTTATGGATGCGTCGTCAAATTGTATGAGAACAGCGCTTGGCTGTTCTCCTGTTCCAACTGATCGCGCCGAAGAGCAGGCCATTGGAAGGCCTTCACCACTCCCATCGCTCCGTTTACCAAACCCTGGTTTACATTCAAATTTCTACGAAGCATTACTAGGGATTATGTACAAACATAAAGTACTCGTGAAGCTCTTTTAGATGATACCAAATACGGTATATTTATTTTAATTTTGTATTAACATAGAACTTTTTGTCCGCTAGAGGGCGTAATACTAAATTTGGTGACAAGCTTTATAGCTCATAACCAACAGAATATCAAGGCCCTTCTAATGGTTCTGCAGTGGTCTTATTCTGATAAGTAGTAAAGAAGCTATGAACGAAAAGATGTGAATTATATGCAATCAGCCCATGAATACAGGTAAAGTCACAAGCAAATGCTAGTAATATATATATATTCAAAATGTACAAGTAAAACGCTTTAAAATGATACCATACACAGCATATTTATCTTAACTTTATTTTTTTACTCTGTATGTTTTGTCCGATAGAGGGCGCCACATTACAGTTTGTGAAACCCTATATAGCCTATAACCAGCGGACAATTAAGACGCTTCTAATGATATGTCATTTGTCAAATTCTGATAAGTAGTTTAGAAGTTACGAGGGAACAGATGAACATACATACATACATACATACATGCATACATACATACATACATACATACATAGCCTGTGAAAATCATAACCCTCCTTTTGCTTTGCCGTAGTCGGGTAAAAATAGAGGCGACATGTTTATTAATAAATCTGTTCCGCGTTTTTCTTTTATCAGATTGATTTTCGAGAATATCCTTTCACAAGCAGCTTTCGACTTGTTTTTTAACCATTACCTCTTAAGGTATTAATTTTTTAACCATAATTTAATTTTTTACATTTCGTCATTAGAATTTCCTTCTAAACATTCTAAATTATTTTTTATTTAATTTGACATAAGAATTTTGTTCTAGATACATTCAACATTATTTTCTTTTGATATTTCTTTTTAGGATTTTTATTATTTTATTTATTTTGTATTGTTCCTAACAACAAATTGCTCTGTTCTCTGGTTGCAAGTTGTAACTCATGATTCGAAAGTGCTTGTATCTAAGCCTACTTGAATAAAGTATTATTTGAATTGGATACTGCATCCTACTCTTTTTGTGGGCTGTAGCGGCTAGCGGCTATACTATATTGTTAATACTGCCAAAAGTGCCAAATCCTGCCAGATTTCTAAAACGTCAAACAAAAGTGCCAGAGAGTAAAATAAAGGGCTAAAACTGCCAAAAAGGCAGGATCCTGCCACATTTGGTCACACTGTTGATGTTTGTGGATGCATGAAGGGGTCAGATAAACTAAATAATAGTATTGTATAGAGTGAATGATGAGAAGTAATTATAATGAATTTCAATTATTACATTTAACAACTAACAAATCTGTATAAATATTACAAAAATAAATTAATCGACTAACTTACTAAATAGGTACTCTATGACGCTGACGTTACGTTTTGGCGTTTGACATAACAAAGAATTTTTGTTTGGTTGTTTGACGGCCGGACTCAGCGAAAAATTTGATTACTCATTATAAACGAGAACCTGCAAAAGTTTTACTAAATTCACTTGAAACTAAAAGAGAACTATCCAAGGTACGTATGAATTGATATACTTACTCAATGTAGTGAGTTAAACTGTACGTATTTGATCAAAATGCTTTGTCATGGTTCATAACCTATCCCGGTGAGTGAAATTATTTTCTTTTTCAGATGTTTCTTACACGTTCTGAGTATGACCGAGGTGTGAACACATTCAGCCCTGAAGGAAGACTGTTCCAAGTGGAATATGCGATTGAAGCGATCAAACTCGGTTCGACGGCGATCGGAATTTGCACTTCTGAGGGAGTTGTATTGGCTGTCGAAAAGAGAATCACTTCGCCGCTCATGGAGCCTACTACCATTGAAAAGATTGTAGAAGTCGATAGACATATTGCTTGTGCTGTCTCTGGATTGATGGCTGATTCTAGGTAAGATAACTTTATTAGTAACTTAAGTATATACATAGTTTGGTATAACAAAATAATCACAATACTCACCTTTATTGTGTTTACCTGCTAATCTATCCGTGATTTATCTTGTGTACTAAACATATTGCAATCTTGTCCTTCTTTCCTTTTCGCAATTCATTAACTGTTGGCAAAACTCTTAGCATTGACTTTCTTCAAATTTTCACCATATTCAAATACATCACTGGCTTCTTCTGCCCATAGAACCCTGGTGGAGCGTGCTCGCGTGGAATGCCAGAACCACTGGTTTGTTTACAATGAGCGCATGAGTGTTGAATCATGTGCTCAGGCCGTTTCTAACTTGGCTATCCAGTTTGGAGACAGTGATGATGATAGTGGCACTGCTATGTCCAGGCCATTTGGTGTTGCTGTTATGTTTGCAGGTAATCATATAAGTACATATGATTTTCAAAAACTTTTTGAAAGGCTCATGATAGATTCCAGAATGTATGGCTGTATATGTCTGTCATACATAATTGAATATATGAAAGAATTGCACCAGTTTTTTTATCAAGGAAATGTGTGTCACTTTCAGCAGCAAGGGGTTTCATTTTGATAGTTAAACAATATTTATTGGATACATTTATTTATTCCTAATATTGTATTTTATCCTACTATTAAATTATATGTTGTTTCCAGGTATTGATGAGAAAGGTCCCCAGCTGTTCCACATGGACCCTAGTGGCACATTTGTGCAGTATGATGCTAAGGCAATTGGCTCTGGCAGTGAAGGCGCTCAGCAGAGCTTGAAGGTCAGTATTTAGTAGTAACTTTGACTTTTAGAGGAGGCAAAGGAGAACCTTATGTATAGTTTCTCAATAAGGCCTATATTCAGGTTCTATGTATTAGGGTCAAAACCTATATCTGACCATTTTAACCTTTTGAACGCCCATCTATATAATATGCGATGTGTCCTCCTGTGCCACACTACAAATGTATAACGTATCTATAGTAAAACATAGGGATGGGATTAGTGTCCTATCGACAAATAATATTATACATTTAAAATAATGTTTATTCACCAATTTACAAAGCTAAATAAAAACTGCAATCGTAATTTCATATTTTATTTTATTTCATAAAAAAAACAATATGAAAACCTGGATATAATCCCCATAATAAAGAAAAGAATTTTAAATTTATTAGACGTGTGTTCTACAAGGCACATCCCTATTTGTCTCCAAATGTAATCCTTCTACTTCATATCAAGTAGTTGGCACTCGAGGCACGTCAAAATCCTTTCTGTTATAAGGATGTCTAGATTTCTATCACTGTAGTCGAGTTACACGTGCATAAACTCAACCGATTCCTGCATAATTTATTTCGTTTACTTACAACAAATACAATTAATAGAAGCTAAATACGTGGTTTTCTACGTTTTAAAAAATAAAATAAAATGGAGGGTGTCTGTTTTACACAGATGTTACAGACCTTTTTTTAATGGTGTCGCTAAATACTCGCAATTATTTTTCTGGTTTGTAGAAACTAATAGAAAACTGAAGAAAATTCCTGAAACGGAAGTTGACGACTTAACGGAATGTCAAGACGACGAACTATTTCAAAATTCTGATTCAGACTCGAACAACTCGCAATAATTCGTCATATTCACAGTCACAATTTTTTTTATAAGGACACGTGCGCCAACTCAAGATGTAAACATTGCACTACACTAAAATGCACAAAGTCACTATGACCTTGAAACCCGTCCGCTTATGACGTCACAGATTTCCTTCTATACAAGTCGGTGGCGCGTACGGACCGATAACTAACTAACTTTGTAGGGATGGGTTTTTCAAACGGGGTTTCACTATCGACAATGATTAGAAAACCTATTAATTCTTGATTAAGGTGAATAAAACCTAGTTTAAAGTGTACAATATTCATAAAATATTATATATTTACGTCATTTTCTTGCAATAATAGTATTTATGATCATTTCGACGAGATGAAATATAGCGAGGTCTTCGTCGTGTCCCATCACTGGTTTACTTGATATCAAGTAATTGGCGCTGGGGGCATTAAAATATTTTCTGCCGTTTTTGTTTCTATTGAAAATTAACCTTTTGAACGCCCATCTATATAATACGCGATGTGTCCTCCTGCGCCACACTACAAATGTATAACGTATCTATAGTAAAACGTAGGGATGGGATTAATGTCCTATCGACAAATAATATTATACATTTAAAATAATGTTTATTCATCAATTTACGAAGCTAAATAAAAACTGTAACCGTAATTTCATATTTTATTTTAGTTTTATGAAAAAATCAATATGAAAACCTGAATATATTCCCCATAATAAAGAAAAGAATTTTAAATTTATTAGACGTGTGTTCTAAAAGGCACATCCCTATTTGTCTCCAAATGTAATCCTTCTACTTCATATCAAGTAGTTGGCGCTCGAGGCACGTCAAAATCCTTTCTGATATAGGGATGTCTAGATTTCTATGGTATTTATTTTTATATTTAATGAAACAAATATTCCTACAACCATATTTTTTATTCACGTCAATTTATACATGTCTGTATTTCAAACTCATGTCATATTAACAACACATTCTGATGGCCAGTCCCAACACTCCCCCTACATCAGAACAGGCTTACCTACTAATCCTAGTGAGCTTCGCGTTCTGAGAAAGTTATACTTTGGCAGGGCTTTCGTAAGAGTATCCGCTACCTGGTCTTTTGAAGGAACGTAGGCGACAATGACTTTCTTCTCTTCATATAATTCTTGCAAGAACTTGTACCGCGTATCTATATGTTTCGTTTTAAAGTGAAACACTGGGTTCTTTACAAGCTTTATAGCGCTTTGGTTGTCGACATAAACTGTCGGTAAAACATCGGATCCTCTAACCTCCTTGTAGAGACGACTGCGCCATATTACGGTCTGGGCTGCGAGGCTGGCCGCCACAAATTCCGATTCAGTGGTTGAAAGACTCACACATCGTTGAGTTTTAGAAGCCCACGATACTGCTCCCCCTGCGGCTAGACACACATAACCAGAAGTCGACCTTCTCGTCTCGATATCTCCGGCGTAATCTGCGTCACTGTACGCTACGAAAGTATTCTCTTGCCCTGACGTACTCTTGTATAAAATACCAAGGCTTTGAGTTCCCTTTAAATATCTCAACACTCGCTTAGCAATCACATAATGCCGCTTGTCAGGATTCTCAACATGTTTTGACAAAACGTTTACTGCAAAACAAATATCGGGCCTACTTACAATCGATAAATAAAGCAATTTTCCGACTAATTCTCTGAAATGAAAATTTTTGAAATTTTTGTCATTGTCATAATTACAATTCTCTGTCAGTTGACTTTTATCTATCGGTGTAAGTACCGAGTTCGCATCACACATGTCATAACTTTTTAAAATAGTTTGTATGTAGGCTTCTTGGTTAATAAATACCGACCCATCATTCATTTGATTTATCTGTAAACCAAGATAACAGCCAACTTCAGAAGTGCGAACTTGAAATTCTGTGGTCAGTGCACTGAGGAATTCTTCCACATGTGACTTGTTTGGTGATAAGATCAATCCATCATCAACATAAATCATGACAATGAGTTGCCGATCTTCGCTTATGAACAGGCATGGATCTGACTCACTTTGCTTCAATTTGTATCTTAGCAAAAAGGAACAGAACTTCTTGTTCCAGCACCGAGGTGCCTGTTTCAAGCCATAGAGGCTTTTGATGAGCTTGCAGACACGACCTGATCCATCATTAAAACCCACAGGTTGCTTCATATATATATCCTCGTCGATGTCGCCGTATAGAAAGGCGGTCTTAACATCGAATTGAGTCATATGCATTTTTCTAATGGCAGCTTCGCTCAATATAGTGCGAATTGTATCCCAACGAACAACAGGGCTGAAAGTTTCGTGGTAATCGATTCCGTGCTCTTGACTAAATCCTCGGATGACCAGTCGAGCTTTAAAACGTTCGATAGAGCCGTCAACTTTCTTCTTAATCTTGTAAACCCATTTATTGCCTAGGGCTTCTCTATTTTGTGGTAGATTGACCAAAGTCCACGTATTGTTTTCTTTGAGAGAATTCAACTCCTCTTCCATAGCAGTACGCCATTGTTCATGGTTCTCTGACTCTATTGCTTGCTTCAAAGTCTGAGGTTCATCTTCAGACAAACAGATGCAACAGTCATATCTAGAGCTACGATGAATCAATCGTCGATCTCTTAGATTGTAATGTTGATTGTCTTCAGCGTCAGGTTCAGGATGAGTTTCAACTTCTGCTGCGTTGGATGGTCCGGCTTCATCTTGAACGTCCTTAAAAGAAGAAGCGTTTTCTGTTCTAACGATCTCAGATGTATCGTGATCTTCATGCTCACCAGATATACACGGAAGCTTATAGAAATCAGAAGAAACTGTCTCAGATCTAAACAGTACGTCTCTTGACATGATTACGTCATTCTTCTTAGGTACCCAGATACGATAGCCGTCCTTGTCACCGCAATATCCAACCAAATATCCTTTCATAGCCTTCTTGTCGAGCTTCCTACGCTTTTGGCTTGGAATATGTACGAAGCATTCTGTACCAAAAATACGTAAATGATCTATATGAGGTGGTTTATTGTACCAAAGCTCGTATGGTGTCTTCCCTTCAATCGGTGTTGGTCCAGTTCTGTTAAGTACGTAGCTCGCAGTATTGACAGCTTCAGCCCACAGCTTCTTAGGAAGGTCTTTATTATGCAGCATGCTTCTTGCTGCCTCGACGAGAATTCTATTCTCCCGTTCAGCTGCGCCGTTCTGTTCTGCTGTGTACGGCATACTCATACGATGATATAAGCCAATTGCTTCTGTCACACGGTGTACTTCGGCATTATCAAACTCTTTTCCACCATCTGTGAGTAATTCCTTAACAACATGTCCAGCCGTTTTAATTTCAGCAAGAAATTTAGGTAATACACTGGCTACTTCGGATTTGTGTTTCAAGAAATAAACTCTTCTGAATTTCGTGAAGTCATCTTTAAATACAACGAAGTATCTTCTTCCACCGAGTGAGAATTCTGACATTGGACCACAAACATCCGCGTTAATTTGATCGCCGGGTTTTGTGCCACGATGTTGCCTAGTGCCGAATGACAATCTGGTCATTTTCCCGTACACACAGCCATCACAGTCAGACTGGTCTGGTGAAAACTTAATACCATTGCGTGTAAGAACTTCCTTCACATGTCTTTTGTTTTGATGACAAAGTCGTTCATGCCATATTTGGAGGCTTGTTCCTTCTTTCACAACGCAAGCATTGCCGATTCTTACTCTCAACAAAAGTCTATATAGATTACCATCTCTGATACTAACAGCTTTAACTTGGCCGCTCTTATCTTTGAAGATACGCTTGTCTTTGTCAGCTATCTCTATATAGCCATGGTCCAAGGCTGAACCAGCTGAGAATAGATTTTGTCTAGCTTGAGGTACATACCAAACATTGTTCAGATGAGCACGCTTCCACTTGCCCTCTACAGACATTTCAACATCAATAATACCTTGGCCATATGCGTACATAACACGATCATCTCCCAGTCGCAAAGCTCTTGGGTTGTCAAAAGGTGAGTAGCTTCTGAACCAACTGGCGCTTGATGTGACGTGGTGGGACGATCCTGAATCGACTATCCAGTCTGAATTTGAATGATCAAGTCGAGATAAGAATGCATCGCCATCATCTTGAACAGTTTCGTTCTCTTGTTTCCTTTCTTCAATTTCTTGAGCACGAAGCATTGTTTGTTAGTATGTCCAGTCTTGTTGCAATGTGAACATTTGACTTTCTTTTTATTCAGTAAAAGAGCGTTATCAGACGTAGACGAGGAAGTAGTAGGGTTAGTACCCAAGTCTTCGAGACGCTGTTCGTGAAGACGCAGACGCTCCATAAGAGTAGAAATACTTCTATTTTCTTTAGGCACGGATTCCCAAGCATTTCTGAACTCGAGATATGGTGAAGGTAAAGTATTCAGAATCCGGTTCATCAACAATGATTGAGGAAGTGATCCTTCTTCCTTTAGTTCGTCATTGAGTTGTTGGAATAATGCCTGCAGCTTGGAGACGTGTGTGGCAATATCGTCAGTTTCGTCTTTCGTGTACGTGAACAACTGACAATACAACAAATCTAGTCTTCTGTCATTCCTCTGCTCATATATTGAGTGAAGTATATCCCACATCTCCTTACCGGATTTAGCAGTGAGTATATGACGTTTAGGTTCTGTGGAGACGCTACAGCCAATGATACATTGAAGTAATGCGTCACGCTCTTCATATTGGGTAAGTTTCTTTTGATAACTTGCTGCTTCGCCAGCCGGTGCGTCTTGTCGAGGTGGCACAGGAACAGTTTCGACGCCTTTCGCAATATCTTGCAGCTTGTGCATAGTTAGTTGCAGGTTTATATCGAATTTCCATGCCAACCAATTGTCAAGTCCGCGTAGCTTCTCAATATTAAAGCGCTCCAATTTTTGGACACTCATATTTACGAAACACAAATTAAATTGTAAAACTGATCCCAAAATAGAAGAATACTGGTTATAAAAAGATTATTTGTAATAATTTCCCATAACCTAATGAAACAAATATTCCTACAACCATATTTTTTATTCACGTCAATTTATACATGTCTGTATTTCAAACTCATGTCATATTAACAACACATTCTGATGGCCAGTCCCAACAATATTCACTGTGGTCGAGTTACACGTGCATAAACTCAACCGATTCCTGCATAATTTATTTCGTTTACTTACAACAAACACAATTGATAGAAGCTAAATACGTGGTTTTCTACGTTTTAAAAAATAAAATAAAATGGAGGGTGTTTGTTTCACACAGATGTTATATACCTTTTTTTAATGGTGTCGCATAATACTCGCAATTATTTTTCTGGTTTGTAGGAACTAATAGAAAACTGAAGAAAATTCCTGAAACGTCAACTTCGACTCAACGGAATGTCAAGATGACGAACTATTTCAAAATTCTGATTCAGACTTGAACAACTCGCAATAATTCGTCATATTCACAGTCACAATTTTTTTATAACAACACGTGCGCCAACTCAAGATGTAAACATTGCACTACACTAAAATGCACAAAATCACTATGACCTTGAAACCCGTCCGCTTATGACGTCACAGACTTACTTCTATACACGTCCGTGGCGGGTGTGGAATGATAACTAACCAACTTTGTAGGGATGGGTTTTTCAATCGGTGTTTCACTATCGACAATGATTAGAAACCCTATTTATTCTTGATTAAGGTGAATAAAACGTAGTTTATAGTTTACGATATTTATAAAATATTATTTATTCACGTCATTTTCTTGCAATAATAGTATTTATGATCATTTCGACGAGATGAAATATAGCGAGGTCTTCATCGTGTCCCATCACTGGCTTACTTGATATCAAGTAATTGGCGCTGGGTGCGTAACAATATTTTCTGGCGTTTTTGTTTCTATTGAAAATAAAACAAACAAGAACTTATTATGTGTGAAAAAGTTATAAATATGGTTGATAACAGGGCAAATTTCCATAAAAACAAAATAAAAGGTCTTGTAAAGTCGTAAATTTATTTTATACTGTGATTACTTCTAATCAAGTAGTGGCGCTGAGGGCACGAAAATCTCGAACTTGTATAGAAGTGATTGGCGTTCAAAAGGTTAAACAAATAAGAACTTATTATGCGTGAAAAAGTTAAAAATATGGTTGATAACAGGGCAAGTTTCCATAAAAACAAAATAAAAGGTCTTGTAAAAGTCGTAAATTTATTTTATACTGTGATTAGAAGCTTCCCTAATCAAAATGTAGCGCTGAGGGCACGAAAATCTCGAACTTGTATAGAAGTGATTGGCGTTCAAAAGGTTAAACAAATAAGAACTTATTGTGCGTGAAAAAGTTAAAAATATGGTGGTTGATAACAGGGCAGTTTCCATAAAAACAAAATAAAAGGTCTTGTAAAGTCGTAAATTTATTTTATACTGTGATTACTTCTAATCAAGTAGTGGCGCTGAGGGGCACGAAAATCTCGAACTTGTATAGAAGTGATTGGCGTTCAAAGTTAAACAAATAAGAACTTATTATGCGTGAAAAAGTTAAAAATATGTGGTTGATAACAGGGCAAATTTCCATAAAAACAAAATAAAAGGTCTTGTAAAATCGTAAATTTATTTTATACTGTGATTACTTCTAATCAAGTAGTGGCGCTGAGGGCACGAAAATCTCGAACTTGTATAGAAGTGATTGGCGTTCAAAAGGTTAAACAAATAAGAACTTATTATGCGTGAAAAAGTTAAAAATATGGTTGATAACAGGGCAAGTTTCCATAAAAACAAAATAAAAGGTCTTGTAAAAGTCGTAAATTTATTTTATACTGTGATTACTTCTAATCAAGTAGTGGCGCTGAGGGCACGAAAATCTCGAACTTGTATAGAAGTGATTGGCGTTCAAAAGGTTAAATTAAAAATACTGTGCACACAGTGACCACAGCTGCATCCGTAAGTAAAAGTATGGAGCATCCTTTCTAGGTTGACTAACAATATGGTGGTGCAATGGTGAAAGTGGTAATGCTTATGGTGGTCAAATGTAGATTTTGACTATAGTACTGGCAAATTGTAATGCCTTCTAATTTTTTTGCAATCTAAGATATGACTCATGAATTCATGATTGAAATTTAGCACTGTTCATATATATGTGAAGATGAGAAAAAGACTTTTTATTTTTACCTAGTGCCTCTGGTCTATTAGACTTATTGAATTCTATAGAAAAACATTGTTTCTCATTAGACACAGTCGAGTAGCTGCGTGCCCTTGCTTATTGCTACTAATTTGGCTCACGCTCTGTTGGTCACAGCCACTCCATTTGTTTAGAAAATCCTAGTCTAGTTGCTGCAACTGCCTGAGAAAAGTTCTGACTAGATAAAGCTTATACTAACAGACCCATTTTGTGTCCCTTGTCCCATATCTTATTTTATTATCTGCCTGAATTATTTAATTCTTCTTTCAATCCAACAGGAAGTGTACCACAAATCCATGACTCTAAAGGAAGCTATCAAGTCTGCGCTAACAATCCTCAAGCAAGTGATGGAAGAGAAACTTTCAGAGAACAATGTGGAGGTGGTGACCATGACTCCTGGCTCCATGTTCCATATGTTCACCCGGGAACAGCTCGCTGAGGTCATTAAAGATATACCTTGAGTTGAAGTAGTAGTAAGCAGTTTGGTGGTGTAACTACATTATTTTATACTAAATATCTATAAATCTTTAGTACATTCTTCTCGAAATAAGGTAGTTACAACTAGTGAACGAGTAAAACTGTCGTATGGATGGAAATTAAAGTAATATTTGAAGTAAATTGTATCTATTTTGAGTGTACTGTAGCCTATTGTATTATATGTAAAACATATAATTAATTATATGAGTTTACAATCTAAAATCAAAGATCTACCATGATAAACACGAATTCACCAAAATTACATTCCATTTCGTGAACTTGTAAAATTTATTTTCTGATATCTCCTATGGCATTCATGTAATGTAATAAAACTTCAATATTGTCGAATTTTAATGGTGGATCTTTATATTTTGAGTTTGTAGCAATGTTGATGTTGTCATTACAAAATCATTTTAGTTAAAGGATCAAATATTAACTGATTTGCCAACCCTTTATTAAATCTTATCCCAAGTTTCACAGACAAGTCAGGATGATCTCGACTTGTCAATTATTTGTGGTAATGGTTGTTCATACATTGTGTTTATAAATTCTAGTTTACTGGTATTAAAATGTATTTCAAAATGTATTATGTATATAATTTATTTCAAATATAACTGTGGTGCAGGAAGAATTTTTGAATCTTACAGTAAGTAAATAAAAACATCTTGGAATTTTAATGTCTGTATTTTATTTAGTGTATCCTTCCTGAGTTTACCTTTTGTTTTAGTTAGTTCTTGAGTATTTTGTAGAATTTTTGTTCAGTAGGTTTAATTTTCGCAATTTTTACTTATTTATTCAGTATAACTTTTAATTTTTTTCTTTGCCGTATACAGCATCAGACGTGAATTTGATATCAAGTTGGTCTGTTGTTATGGCCATTGGCCATTCCATTGAAAATTGTTTATTTTCCCAAGTCTGTTATAGAAAAGCTAAGGGCGGCGAGAGTTTCAATTTCAACTCAATAAATAAATCATGAAACTTGAGGCAGATTTAACTCGAGCAGGCCGACAGTGGCGGGCCGGCACCAATTAGGGGTTGCGGAAGCATTGTTCGTTTTCGCAACTCCCGGCGGAGGTGTACGTTGGAACACCGCGGTGGTTTTAGTCAGTAAGGTCCGTATTACAGAACGTCACTCAAAACTCAAGCTCTATTTAAGTCTCGTTTGAACCCTTTTGATTGGTTGAAACTAGTTTTAAGTAATGCTTAAGCAGAGATCAATGCTTGAGTGGCGTTCTGTAATACGCACCTAAGAGTCTGACAGACAGCGCCGGCCATCCCGGGGTGGCGGACATCCATGAGGATTTTCCAGTCCGAGAAAAAAAAAGGTAGAGCAGCAGATCACACAGAGCATGATGGTCAAGCCAGACAAGTCTGTTTCAACTAGCTAGCAGCAACAGGGATAAACTATCTAATATTTATTTTTTGCCTCTTTCTTGATGAAATAAAGGGAATAAGACGTACTAAAATTTACTTTAGTTTCTGAACAAGGGAATCGGAGCCAATATCATAATTCTTATTGCTAACTTATTATTCATAAATGCAGTTGATATCGGCAATCCCGGAGCTCCAATGGACAGATTCCTCAAGCTCACGGAACACCATTCAAGATCTGTCCAAACTAAGACTTGGAAGACAAACTGTGTAAGCAGATTTGCGGGAAACTGAAAGGTTTGTTCTAATAATACATACAGTTTTCGGTTTCCACTTGTTTTATTGTAGTTAGTTTGGAAGGTAGAACGAAAAATTGCTTAAGAGACGAGGGCAAAGTGCTCGCAGTACAGATTGCCGATAGGGCCAAAAGTTTCCGATTGGTTTGTGGTAGGTAAAGCCGTGTGGATGTGGCTACGAGCATTACACATAAAGCTTGCACTGATCTAATAGCGGTTGGTTTTGAGCGCGAACACAATGTCTCTTGCAGTCGCAGGATACCCATAATACTGTTACGAATGCACCTTATTTCAATATTGCGTGACATGCAGTACGTAACTTTTAAGTCCTATATCTTCAGACCTAGGCATTGTAGAAGTACGATATAAAAACGCATTGCTAGGTACCTAGCATGGCCTATCGAATGGTAGGTACAGGTTTCATCAATATTGTCAACGAAGTGTCGACATCGAAATTACTAGAAACTCGGCTCCGGGGAAGTTTTAATTATGCGTAATAATAATTTATGACGTCTAGACAGATCTGGAATGTTCGATTAGCTGACCTATTTAAAGCGCCGTGACCCTAGCACGGAGTCGGTCTGCATATGACTATCGAAGCGATACAAGCGATTAAGAAGAAGCGATCTTTGAGAACATCTACAGCGATAACCCAACGAGAACTTTGAGGACTACGTGAAGTAACATCTGTAGTATTGTTGTGTGTACGACACGGACTTAGAAAACTTCGCTGCGACATTAGCTGCGTTCTACTTTTATCGACTATACCCCTAGCCCGTAAGAATACAAGTCTCGGATCACTGACCCATCTAGCACACACTGCAAGTGCTGTCCTTCTTATTCAGGCCATATCCTACTTGTCCTAGTGTCGTAAGTGTCCGTTCACTTGCAAAGTGTTAAAGAATGCAACCAATGCCGCTATCATTTGCTGCACTGGGATTCTGTAGCAATCTCAGCATGACAACTTAGGTGAAATGAGCTGCCAACTAATGTTAGGGATTGACTATCAACAGTTTGTTTCACTTTTCATTATCGGGTCATAAAGATAACATGTTATAAAGGACAGGGTGTAATGCATCGACATTAGACATGCCTTAGAGATGAGAATTGTGGCACTCCGAAAAGGAGAGGAAACGAAGTTTCGTCTAACTTTCATCTCTCTCAAAATCATCAATCATCTATGAAGAAAGGGGTAGTGCTAGACGGAAAGGATAGGCCATCTCTCTCTGTTTTCAAACCAAAAAAATACTGCAGATTATACGCGTACGGCATGTCCATTAGTATATGTCTATGGTGTAATGTTCATCCTCCATAGAAAAGGGAGCATCATCTGACCAGACGTATCTGTCTGGAGGGTAATTGCCCGGTGAATGATGCCGAGAAGTCGTATGCTGCGTGTGCTAGTTGCGCGGTAAACTCTGCTTGCGAGATGTAGGATTCGCGTGACGTCAGTATGACGCGTTGTTCGCATGTGGCGTTGTAGGCACCGCTACAATGTAAACGCAAAAGTATTTTTGTTCATTTAATAAAATTAACATTTTTCCTAAAAACATTATCACAATTATGTAAATGCACATTTATGTAAATTATAAAAAAAGATGTGTGGCACTCGGGGACTGCCGCGGTAAAGCTATTGCATAGCATTCTTTTTTATCAACTTGTGCAATTATAATTATTTATTTTTGCAGTATTTTTTTTCTTTGATTTTAATTTATTTATTTTTTACCAGCAACCTCATCACGAGTGCGAAAAATGGTGGCGATTTAGCGTTGGCGTTGGTTTAGTGGTGGCGTTTATAGTTCGACTTTGATACGGAGATACTATGCAATAGCTTAAAAATGACGTCATTTTTGTGATCAGCGCCCCGAAAACCCACGTCACGGCACCCGTTTCAAAATATCATGAAATATGATGTCGGCCATCTTGGATTTCAAAAATGATCGTCATTTTGTTGATCAACACCCCCGAAAACCTCTTTCACGACACCAAAGTCAAAATATCATGAAAGACCGCCCATTATGTCACCCTTTTTAAAAGATTTTTATTTATGTTCTGTAATCTATATGGTGTACATAAATAACAAAGATATTCTATTCTTTGATATCAGCCATCTATTTAAAAAATGATGTCATTTTCGTGATCTGCACCCCTGAAAACCCCTGTCACCAGACCCATGTTGAAATATGATAAAATTGTTATCGGCCGCGTCGTAACGAACTATGTATTTTATAATTTTACATCTTAAAGGAGACCTATTTCAGAGTGAAAATTTATCGCAAGTTTAGCACATCGCGACCACCATTGACTTGTCAAATGTCTAGAACTGAGTTCGCGCCCTGCAATATGCATGCTCTTTTTGAAAATCTATAAATTGTTATTGTATTATTTGTGCCGGTCGTGGGGTGTTAGGTTATTTTCGTTACGGAATTTCAGGATTCGGTCTCCACGCTCAAGGCCCGTGATAGAAGCTATGCAATAGCTTAAAAATATATGTTAACAAATCTGTTATGCCTAAACTTAATTATATGTATATATTGGAGATTCTTAAGTATGTTTGACTATATTTTGTTTAACTTTCTGACTCAACAGCTACACACTACATTATCGTGAAATAATGGCTATTCAATTCAACTATTTTATAGAAATTCCATTAAGACCGTAAAAGACAATGAAACTACTTCTAAGATAAAATCACATAAATGAGTCATTTCTAGAATATCATACTTAATATCCCTGTAATATAATAAGGAAG
>JADWQK010001083.1:0-14395 GCA_017933935.1 Sesamia nonagrioides
GGCACCATACCCCGAAGGGCGTTTGTGGGACTCGCCCAGCCGAAGCTGGGAATACCCACTGAACCCACAGCGGCACTCCGGCGCCGCCTTGGTGGCGGGGGACTGGGAAAAAGCGGAGCTTTAGCTACCAGCCCCCCACCGGCGATATGCCCGCCTAATGCGGCGGGCCCTCATTGGCCTCTTCGCAGGGAGGGGCCGTGGCTCAGCCACCCTTGTGGTGAGCGGTGTAAGGCGGACGTGGGAACCCCCGTCCCTCACACCCGCCGCTCACCTCAGAGAGGGAGAAAGCGGGTGAAACCCCGCCTTTTCCTGCCCCTACGCCGCCTGCGGAGCGCTGGAGCGAGAGGATCCTCCTCCCGCTCGCGCTCCGCGGCCTCCTTCTGCGATATCACGACCTCGCAGAAGGAGGCCATCGCCGCCCAGGCCTCCTCGCTCTCCACCATCGCTCTGACGAAGGCGGACAGCGAGAGGTCCCCTCCTACCGCCGCGACAAGGTCGCGGCGCGGCACGGCCCACGACGGGCACACCGCGAGGGTGTGTTCTGCCTTGTCCTCCACCGCGCCGCAGCCATAGCACGACGGTGTTTCCTCTCGTCTTATCCGGTGCAGGTACCTGCCGAAGCAGCCGTGACCGGAGAGTACCTGCACCGAACGGAAGGAGGGGAATCCGTGACGCCTGTCGAGCCAGTCCTTTAGGACTGGTCCGATGGCGTCGAGGGTACGGCGGCTGAAGACGGCGGAGGCGAGGTCCTGCGTCCAATGTTGGACGATGGCGTTCCTCGCCTCCCGCCGGATGGCCTCCCTCATCTCTGGAGCCGGACGCTCGCCCAGCGCCCTGCGCCCCGCCGTCTACTCGTACACTCTGGCGAGCACCCACGCCTCGAGCTCCCTAGGCGGGGTGCCCCCCAGAGCGCACGCCGCTGCGAAGCCCACCGTGCGGTAGGCCCACGCTGCACCACCTGCTGTCCGACATGAGGCCCAGATACTTCATCTGGGCCTCGACCCCGATCCTGACACCCTCCACAAAAATGTAAACTACTACCACTAAACTGTCTATGGAGTGTCTTAATTTGACAGGATTCAATTAGAATGTTATCTTCTATCCTTTTCCTAACGAAATGGAAAGAAAAAGATGCACATAACTTAAAATTAGTTTAGTTTTTGAACAACAGAATCGGCGCCATTATACGGGACACTCTTTCCTTCTGTTTGAAAAATATTAAGCAAAATAATTTTAAATATTATTTTAAATGCCAGCACATTTAATTATTTGAAAGTATTTACGTCTAAAGACTAATCTAAGTGGAAGATCTTTTCCATTAATGTCCTCAAAATAATGATGAAATATTTTGGGAAAAGGAAATGTAAGGCTTTAATTAATTCCCGGATAATGACCCTTGGTATTATGTGGGATATAATAAACGAACTGTTATGGTATAAATGTAATTACATAGCTTATAATGACCTGTACCAAAACTAAATCAATGTTAGCACGTAATTAGTATTAATTAACAAGTTTACTTATCGTGTGGTATGATATCTGCTGTTGTAATTTCAGTGTTTGCCTTTGAATATGAAGTTTTCGTTGTATACTTTATGCTGCAGAATGCCAAAAAAAATTTTTTTTTTTAATTTAGAATGTATTTAGACATTCCAGTAAAAATTTTCACGCCTACGCTAGAAATGTTACGTGGGTAACAAATTTCTTGCCATGGCGCCTCCACCGGGCCCGATCAAGAGGGGTAGGCCAAAGAAGGCTGATGAAGATGACATGTGTGCCTACAATCTCGCACCACAGGATGCTAAAGATCACGCGACATAGAGGAGATTAAGCAAGAAAGCGGACCCCGGGCGCCAACGCGAATGCCGCGGATGCAACCAGGACTAAACGCGGAGATAATGGTGAGTAATAATTTTCACCTGAAGAATACGTACCGTTATAAGGCCCCCAACAAGCTGAATGGACGACCTTGTGAAGGTTGCTGGAACCTGTTGGATGAGAGAAGCACAGAACCAGTGGAGGTGCTTGGGGGAGACCCATGTCCAGCAATAAACGTCTATCGACTCTTTAAAATGTTGAGTATATTTTATTTATACAATATGTAAAGAAAACCCTGTCCGATCCGTGAAGGTATTGTTAGGTATCGTTAACTGATTCCAATAATGCCTACACAGCTGGGCTAAACTTAAAAAAAAAACCCTAAAAAAAATGGCGAGGTAACTTAATACCATGTGCGGTAGGCAACACAGTAAGCATACATGTGCGGGTGAAGAGGGGTAGGGCACGCGGCACGTGGTCGCATCACTAATAAATAATACTGTCTAAAATAGTGTTGCCACTTTTTTTTAAATCACCAAAGATGAAAGAAGGGAGGTGGAATTAATTCGCTGAAAAAAAGATTATTTTAAAATTCATTAGTATTGTTACTATGATGAATATGTAAAATTTCATATTTTATTTAGTCATGTACCAACCTAAACTTTATTTTCCTTTTGGGTCGGCCAGGGTTTTCTTTACATATTGTATATATTGGTTAAAACTCGTGGAACAGTTTTAGGAAACAATGATGTCCTCAGGAAAAATATGTATATCGTGCTTTAATTTTTAAAGAATGATAAAAAATAACTAATTTCGGAAGTCAGTGCTAAAAACTAATATATGTATCGTAGCGGTATCTACAACCGCCACATGCGAACAACGCGTCATCGCGTTGTTACAAACGTATGAACGTATGACGTTGTATAAATTGACGTCACATGAATTCTACATCTCGCAAGCAGAGTTTACTGTGCAACTAGCATATATACAGCTTCCCAAAATCACCCGTTGGGCATGTGCCCACCAAACTCAACACCTGTCTGGTCGGAGCATCCTCCCTTTTCTATGGAGGATGAGTCTGTTGATGACTCTGTTCGTCATGCCTCTACCATACCATCAGATCTACTGCAGGCCCTCTTTACAACCCATAATCATAGGTCTAAAGTTCTCATCAATATTAATGAATTAAACTCAAACACATGGTATGTGGCTTGCCTTGTGTATGAGTTTAATTACATAAACGTTACTCGTTTATGTAATTAAACTCATTGAGTTCCCTGAACTGTCCTTTGTGTTCATCATCACATCCTTAATGGCAGTCACCACCCATAAATTAATTAAGCACAAACACTACATAGCTGCTGCGAATCGTTAAGAAGTACCTCAACATCATCAGTTCTACTCATCTACTCCAGACCTGTATTACATAGTAGTACTTTAAAATACTTAATCAAAAAACTTTCAGACGTAATGGTCGCCACTAAGATTTTTGAGTTCCTCTCAATTTCTCTCTCTACCATCAAAAAACCTTGATTTTATTATGATTGATTATCATGGGACCATCATTAAAATATTTTCTTTTCAACAAAAATAAAATAGGTTACTAAACGACGAAGTTATGCGCGAACAAACGTATGTACCTATATAAGCATAAAAGCATACATACCGTCGAATTGACTAACCTCCTCCTTTTTGAAGTCGTTTAAAAAATAAAAAGGTTTATTGCAGAAACCGACATAACTTTTACAGTAAATCTTACATAGGACCCCCTTTTAAGTATAAGGTGGTCCTACATTAGGGGTTAAAGTTATAAAGTATGAAATTGCCGTTTTGGCTCTTTGAATTGACATAGAATCTTCATGGTTTGTAGTTTTCGAATGAAACTTTTACAAATGGTTTCTCTCTTGTGATGTTCTTCTTAAAAAAATGTGAAACATTTGCATTATCATCAACCTTTTAGCGTCCCACTGCTGGGCACAGGTCTCCTCTCATACAGAGAAGGATTGAGCATATCGACTTTCAATTGTTTTTTTTTTTTTTACTTAGACAAGAAAGATGGATACTGTGAAAATTCGAGTGATTGTTGAATACGAGTTTAAGTAACGCGGCAGAAACAGCCCGCAATACTTCACACAAACTTTGAATTGAAGAACGAACCTCGAGGAAAACCGTCCACACAGGTGAATAACGGTGAATTAAGAGAGCTGGTGGAAGCCGATCCTAGCCAAACTACCCAGGAATTAGCGGCATGGGTTAACGTTACCTTACCTACAATATTGACTCAGTTGCATCAAATCAATAAAATAAAAAATACGAAAAATGGGTGCCTCATGGATGAAAAAACATGTGTCAAAACTTGTGTTGCCATGTTGAATCGGTACAGAAATGAAGGAAATTTGGATCGAATTTTGACATGTGATGAAAAGTAGATTCTTTATGATAACTGTAAGAGAAAAAGGCAAGGCTAACCCCAGATCAAACGCCACAACAGTGTCCTAAAGCAAAACCTATCAATAAAAATGTAAAATGGTAAATGTTTGCTGGTCTCAGCGTGGTGTTTTTGTCAAGCAATAACGGCAGATGTGTTTTGTGCCAAACTCCGAACAATGTTGGCAAAAATAGCAGTAAAACAGCGCTGACTCATGAATCGGTCTTCACCATTATTGCTCCATGACAACGCGAGACCTCATACAGCACGAGAAACCATTTTGACTCTTCAGGAACTGCTGTTAGAAAGCATTCGTTATCCTTCGTATTCGCCAGACTTTGTTCCAACGGATTTGGACAATTATCTACGTGACAAGAAGTTTTCTTCCCAGGAGGCAGTACAAAATACTTTCACACAGTTTGTGCAGTCTAGATCCTGAGAGTTCCATCGGAAAAGCATAATCGATTTTCCTATTTCCTTTTTTTTACCAGCGCTGGGAGGCCCCGTTCTTCATTAAGAAACTATGTAGTAAAAGTAGTGCCCAAAAAGAAAACAGTGCTGTTTAGAAAATAGGTCAGCGAGACAAATACTGAAATGTGATGGAAATCTCAATAGATGTTTATCGTCACAACGGGTAGCCTACAGAAATTCAGCAGAGCATATTTGTAATATTTACGGCGAGACAATGATTGCCTGTAGAGAAGTAAGATAAAATCATAACAGGCGCTTGTTTCCAAACATTCGATTTGATTTTTTTTTCCATTTAATTTCGATTTTGATTTAGATCTAATTCGATTCGAACAGTAAATGATGGTATCTTTTTAGCGTTAATATTGTAGTAACATTAACATAAGACAGCCTCCGTGGCGTAGCGGTAGCGAACGCGGTTACTGCGCCAGGAGGCGTGGGTTCGATCCCCGCGCAGTGCAAATATTTATATGCATGAATATGAATATTTGCACTGGTCTGTAGGGTCTCACACACTATCAGTAGCAATAGGTTTCATTTTGACAGTTAAACAACATTCATTGCATTATTTACGTTTTTGAGCAGACACATTTTGGAACATATGGAGCAATGGATTTGGAATTTGTTTGGAAATGATTCCAACTAGTAGTAATATCACGTTACGCAATGAATGGTGCTGGTCTTGCCTCGGAAAGCACGTTAAACTGTTGGTCCCGGTTGCCATACGAACATCTAGTGGCAAGCGTTACGGGTTGTCGGAGCCCTCAAAAGTCCAACAATAGGTTTAAATGCAATGCTTCGATATCGCCTTCGGGTTGTGGAGGTCAGACGGCAGTCGCTTCACGGAAAATATCGAAGTTTAGCCAAAATCAGCAGTTAGACTGGTAAAGCGAACCCCAGACTCCAAAGTTGAAAAAGCTCAGGATGCGGCTGGGATTAACGCTGAGATGATGATGATGGTCCTTCTCTGTATGAGAGGAGACCTGTGCCCTGCAGTGGGACCATAAAAAGGTTGATGATGATGATGATGATTTAGGAAATATTTGAATTTGTTTAAAAAAAAATCTTGTTTTTAGTTTCGAGACTGATGTTTTTAGTTTAGAGATTAATGACAATTTGCGAGTATCTATTTATGTGTAGCGGCTATGTATTTGCAGCGTCGGAATGCCTACGCATGCAAATCGTCCAGCGGGCGAGCCGAGCAGCGGCAAGTCACGCCAGTCGGTTCCGGAGACCCAGTATGGTCGTACACAATGTAATCCTTCTGGTATATGTATTAGGGAAATGAGAAAGTAAAACATAGTAACAGTGCAAGAATAGTTTCATTCATACCGGGAGTCCCCCACCCCTAAAAATGTATTAATATATGTTTCTTAATCATTTACACAAAAACTAAGTACTGTTCTGTAGTTTTACCTATCTGTGTGCTATCTTAGATGGTTTGTAACTGAGATTAACATATAGAATGGTTTTTATCCCGATTTTCGCACGGATACGAAATTTATGCAGGTGAATTCGAGGGGCACAGCTAGCATTATGTTAGGAATAAGCGATTGAATCGGTCGCTTATTCTTTACATAATTTATTAATCTCGTTGTCGTGGTGGCCTAGTGGTTAAAACACCAGCCTCTCAAGTATGAGTGTGCGGGTTCGATTCTAGGTCAGGCAAGTACCAATGTAACTTTCCTAAGTTACATGCACTTTCTAAGTGTATCTTGGACACCAATGACTGATTACAAGGTGAAGGATAACATCTTAAGGAAACCTGGACTTTAAGTCAGAATCCGCCAACCAGCATTGAGCAAGCGTGGTGATTACGCTCAATCCTTCTCTATATGAGAGGGGACCTGTGCCCAGCAGTAGGACAATATAAAGGTTGATGATGATGATGAGGCGACTGAATTGTATGTGTGTCTGTGTGTGTGAATCTGAACTTAGTCAGGCTGTTTGACTTTCAGTATTACATTACGTTACCACTGCACACACGAAATGGCGAAGGACAACATTATGCATGTTCTAAAATCAAAAATTCGGAGACAAATGATATCTATCAACACACACTGAATCCGTGTGGTTGATTAAAGCCCCCTACCACGCAAGGAGGCGGGCTAATAATAATGCTGTTATAACTTCGTCAGTCCGTATTTTCTACAGAATTATCATCAACGGACTGCTGTTGATTAATCTGTAGTAAATACAGACTAAGAGTATTTATACATTTACCTACAGCAGTTTGGTTTTTTAAACTACAAGCATTTGTGTAACAAAAGTATAAGTTTGTTAATGTTACTAATAGCCACGATCTGTTCGAAATTAGGTAATAGCATCGCGAGCCCTTAAAGGAACTTACGTTACCGGAGACATGAAAAATAATGAGCGAAGTGACAAAATTTATATATCACTAATGCATCTGCAGATTCACCCGCGTAGTTTTTCGATGGGAAATCATCAAATGACTTCTCCCGCTCTTGGCAGAGCGGAAGGGCGTGTCAGACTTTTACTGACTAAAACCCACCCGTGTTTCTTCACTTGCCTGTGCGTCGGCCAGGGCCACGGTTTCTTGTTTAACCAACCGGCAACCCTGACCCAGGAGGGATCGGTCTTGGTGGACCCCGTTACGACGTGCTGACATCTCTTTGAGGCGCGCGTGAAACACGACGCGCCGTCGACTCGGGCCTGGTCCTTACCGAGCGGCGAGCTGCCCACTGCTCACCGCCCGCAGGCCCGCGCCTACGGTGGCTGGGAGTTTAGTGTCATCTCCCGATCAGGGCGTCTCCTGCGGCGGCTAGTGGCGTGAGATCGCTGGGATTCCCGTTGCCTCACGCGCTCCGCCTCCTCCTTTGCCAGCATCACTGCTTCGCAGAAGGAGGTGACGGCCTGCCATGCACTCTCGCTCCGGACCATGGCCTGGACCAGGGTCGGACGCGAAAGATCGCCGCCGATCGCCGCTACGAGGACACGGCGGTGCTCTACCCAAGCCGGGCAGACCTCCACCGTATGCTCCACCGTGTCCTCAGAGTGATCCACACAATGGTGACACCCTGACGTTTCCTCCCGCCTTATACGGACCAGGAACCTCCCGAAACAAAAAAGTGTCTGGTGAGGACCTGCGTCAGGCGGAAGGTAAGGCAGCCGTGGCGCCTCTCAGCCACTCCTCAAAGAGGTGACTTACCGCCGCTATTGTGGCGTGCCCAACCCGCGTAGGTCTCGATATGTTTTTTTATATGCTCCGCTCCTATTGGTCAGGGCGTGATATAGCCTAAAGCCTTCCTGGATTAATGGGCTATCCAACGCAAAAAGATTTTTTCTAATCGGAATCGGTAGAGGACGTTGACGCTTTGATGGGAAAGTTGAGTGAGTGTCACGCGCATTTTTCATTGGACTTTTAAAATTATTTATAGTGTCGTTTGCGAAATAAAAGCGCGTGATTTTTGTATTAAAAAGTGCATTCAGTAAATAATTTATAAAGAACATTGAAATATCGCAGCATAGTGGCCATATCATGACTTTGCCTTAAACCTCTCTCATAGACGGTTCACGCGTCCATCTTTCTCAACTGTCATTGGCGATATCCGCCATTATTGTGAAATAAAATTGTCAAAGAATTTCTATAATTTGTTACACGTGTTATTAGCAAAATTGTGGTATCTATTTCACTGAGGCCATTGATCAAACCATTGTTGAATCTCATCTTGAAAAAAACCAGCTAAGTGCGTGTCGTACTCACGCACAAAGGGTTCCGTACCATTGATTTATGAAATTAAAGGATTTAAATTTTTTGTGTGAAAGATTACGCTGTAATAAGCGGTTTTACGATTTACCAGGTATTAAAAAACTACTAGCTTCTGGATCTCGTTCAAAACAATTTTTTTTTTGTAGTTTTATAGTAATGTACATCATATGTTTTTTTTTTAGATTTTTTTCATTTTCTTATTTTTAAGTTAGAGGGGGAGGGTGCAACTTTTTTTCCACTTTGGAAGCGTCTGTCACGCAAACTATCGGTTTAGAAAAATAGTATTTTAGGAACCTCGATATCATTTTTGAAGACCTATCCGTCCACACACGTATGTGAATGATGAAAAAAAAAATTTTTGAATTTCAGTTCTAAGTATGGGGAGCCCCAATATTTATTATTATTATTTTGTTATTTTTTCATCAAAATCTTAATGCGGTTCACAGAATACATCTACCCACCAAGTTTCAATAGTATAGCTCTTATAGTTTCGGAAAAAAATGGCTGTGACATACGGACGGTCAGACGGACAGACAGACATGACGAATCTATAAGGGTTCCGTTTTTTGCCATTTGGCTACGGAACCCTAAAAAGAAGACTAGATCCATCATATCACGTCTAAAATTTGTTGCGTTTCTGTTTCGTTCTAAAACCTCTATTACACAATAACGCAGTGAGTTGACTAGATTGTATTGAAACTCTCTTCTCAGTTGAAACACTGTTCCGTTTAACGAAATATACCCAGTTCAAACTTTGAGCAGAGGGTGTTTGACTTAATGCCAAACACGTTGGTGACCCAGTTCTACTCTTTGGATAGCTCTAAAAAAATAGATAAAAAAATCAATCGTATCTATAGCTTATTATTATGTACCGATTATCTTCAAACTATAAAACTGGGTAGCCATCTTTATATTCCATTACGTGACCATAAATCGGCAAGCACGTTAAGCCATTTTGTCCCGGTTGTCATTCGTGGATCTTTGACAGTTGTTCCGAGTCGCTAGATGGCTGGAAGTATGACATAAAACAATCTAAAGTTTTGGCGGGAAATTCAAAGTTGGTGTCACGCTCATTTTTCGTGGACTTAAAATTATTTATAGTGTTGTTTACTAAATAAAAGTGCACTTTTTACTACATAATATGTAGTAAAAAGTGCGTCCAACTCATAAAGAACACAGTGAAATATCGCAGCATAGTGGCCACATCATAACTTTGTGTCTAAACGCCTCGTAAGACGGTTCACGCGGCCGTCTTTTTCAACTGTCATTGGCGATATCCGCCATTATTGTGAAATAAAATTGTCAAAGAATTTCTTTAATTTGTTACACGTGTTATTGGCAAAACTGTGGTAGGTATCTATTCCACAGAGGCCATTGATCAAGAGTTGAGGTTGAATCTCAGCTTAAAAAGAGATAAAAGAAAGAAAGAAGAAGACAACCAATCTTATCAAAGATGCGCTTTCGTATTACCAGTGATAATTGGGCTGTGGCAGTGCGGAAGTCAGAAACCTGCCGTGTAAAATACTGGTTACTCCAGCTGAATCCTGTTACACTGGTAGCCGACCCCAACATATTGTATAGTTGGGAAAAGACATGATGATCTTAAAACGATAAGAACGTACGTAAACTGTTTTTGTTCCATTCATAGTTTAAGAAACGATACACTTGATCGTTTTTATACAACATTATTTTATGTTAATGCGAAACCCGAAATACGTGTCCAGTATTATTTTTTAAGTAAAGAATCTATGTACAAAATTTCAAAAAGATATCATGAAAAACCACAAAGTTATGAGCTTGTTATCTTACTTGGTTGTCCCAACAAAAATATTGTCCACGCTCAGTTCGGGCGGGCGAGCCGGGTGCATTGCTGTGGCGTCAGCTGAGCGCGGGCATGCGCACACGTAAGCTGCGTAAACGCACTCATGAACCACACTGCAACAACTTCTAAATGTATTTGTGCAAAAATTTAACATGGTGTAAAAATGATTGGAATCAATTCAGTTGCTTATGCTGAACAAACTACATACCTATATTCATGTTTCAACTGATCAACTTCAAAGTTCAACTTATCATTTTAAAATAACACTGTAGAGGAGTTTAATTAAAGAGGTGAATTAGTTGAGCAAAGATAACATCTTTCATTAATAATGAAGTGGTTCTTTGTTCTGTGTACGTCATTAATCATTGATTAATCGCCAACAGACTGAGTAAAGTAAGAAGGTACACGGGAGAAAGCGCACTAGGCAATTACGCCGCGAAGGTAAAGCCTAAATTTCGAACGCGGTGCCGCTATATAACGGTGACAAAATACAGTAGAGTTTCAGTTGAACGTCAGTAGGTCCCAGTTTTCTGGTTTCATTCTTCATCTTCGTTGGGACGACTGTATTTTAAACCTTGTTTTCTCAAAACTATGCTACTTCTACGGAGTTTTCGGTGGCAGCGCAGATCACCTTGATTGCCTGTTATGGGACATTGAGGGCAGCATTGACAAAAGCATTTAAATATATTAAGTGTACCTTTGTTTTATCTATTTATAGACAGAAGGAAAATTAGAATTACTACTAAGTTTTGTAATGTAATCGAAAATTCGAAACGTGTTTTCTTCGCGTTGTGACTATAATTATGACCACTGTAATCAGAACCGATTTCTATATTTTTTCGGTCCCTGGTTTGGTGAAGATCATCAATGGAATAGATTCATTGCTTTCTTAAAAGCCGCAGTAGCTGCTGCGGGCATTTTTCTTAGTACGTCTAATGTCACAGACGTGAATAAGTAATTCAGTTTTCTTCATGATTCTTAGAATTACAATAATTAAAGGTTATTCAATCTTGTATGTTTTTCGCCGGTTTGACATCAAAATTGTATATAATCAAATTATAATTAAATTATGTTTGAATTTAAAAGGTAAATTTAATTACGATGTTCCTACCTTTTATTTATAGCTATGAACATAGGTTTGGACTGGTCCTGCAGAATGAAACCAAGTCTTTGTTCATTTTTCATCAAAAACGGATGGACGGAGGGATTTTATGGTCAAAAACCGCAAACAAGTAGCAAGAGCGTCCAGGGAGACCTGAAATATTAAGAGAGATATTTTTGTAAACTCTCAAAAATTATAATTTAAAATAAAAAAGAAATCTATTTAATTTAAATGTATAACAAAAAAAAAGGAACGTCTAGCTTATAAGCATAAATAAGAACTTTCACAGCCAAAGCCAGTCCAATTTACCTTCTTAAAATAATAACTAGAATCTGAAACACACCCGGTAGAATCTGAAAATGCCAGATAATTGAATGAAATTTCATCAAATTCTACGAATCATAATAAGTTACGTTGTCGTTACTAAAGTATGTGCTAGCGACCGTTTTCGGGGGCCTATTATTGAGTATACAAGTCACTCATTAGCAGTCATGTCATTTATATAAATCATTGGTCAGGCAGGGGCAATAGACTTTCCATAGTTCTTAATAAGCCATTCACTTTAGCTACCCAAACCCATAGACCCGCATATCTTTGTTCCCATACCCTGCCCCATATCTTTGTCCTACAGCAAGCGAGAGTTGTCCTTTGGGTAGGACCCGAGGTGGCGGCGCGAAGTGTTCCACGCGCGTGGAGAGTCACTCCCCCTCTGAGCTGTTGAGGCCCACAGTCGGGCTGGTACCAGTCCGAGTTAGGTGAGAGATGGACTACCGAAGTGAGTTTTAATCAGTAAATGTCTGATAGACCCCGCAGTTCACAGTAGGGCGGCGAACATCTATGAGGATTTGACACACCGAAAAAAAAAACATGGGTGCATTTGTATACTTTGAACATTTAGAACATTTAGAACGTCTAACGGGCCTCTGAGAGTTGACTCGGCCTCTCGTAGTCTAATTAAAAATAATAATTTATAATAAAAAAATAATCGTCACGGTTGTGTTACAGGAAGCCTTTGAAGAGAGGTTACAATATTGTTTCTGGACGTTTATCACGATTTTCGAGAAAAATATCTCACTTGCTCGTTTTTTATCTTCTATCTTCGCGCTTTTTATCGTCCCACTACTGGGCACAGGTTTCCTTTCATACAGAGAAGGATTGAGCGTAATCGAATTTGGTATACTACCATTAAAAATACCTCGGATATACCTACAGGAGTTGCAGATTCAATTCAGCACTATATCGAAGCTCAACAGAATTTCGGGAGTCAATGTTCAACGCACCTAAACACTTTAAAACTCCCATCTAACACAATAAGTGGGACAAATAAACATCAATTTAATAGTAGTCCCGCCAGAAGAGTAGTCGTGTAGGGTGACCGAAGATCGGAACTATTTGAGATAAGAGTGGCGTTCCATGTTGCGTCTGCTCTAATATATGGGTGCCCATGAGCCACTGAAATGGATGGACCACATATTTTCGTCAATTGAAGGGAAATGGGGAAAAGGCTGGCTTGTGTTTTTAGTTACTAATAGTTTACACTGAATGTGGTATACTATGCAAATATCATTTTAATTAGAGTGTCAATGACTCATCAATTCACAATAGAAATAATACAGTACAACATTTAATTATTCAATTCATAATATTTCAACAATTTTATTTTATTCAAAAATGTACAACGTTATCCCTACTTCTTTTTCAGCCAATAGAGGTCCACTGCTGGACAAAGGCCTCCACCAAGGATTTCCACAATGACCGGTCTTGTGCTTCCCGCATCCATCGGCTTCCCGCGAGTATGTATTTTGGAGAGTGTACGCGGGAGTCGTACGGCGGGTATCCACCCTTATGTTGTTGGCACTACTACGATCCGGACGAGCGTTTCGTCTCGACTTTTATACCGTGTACATCGAGGGACTAGAACAATGTGGCACTATTTCCTTCTGACTACAATTTAAGTGTCTGCAAGGCTAGAGTTAATAGTCTCTTAATAAAATAGCGCGTTTTATCATCAATGATTGCATCTCTGCTTACCATCAGGCGGAATTGCGGTCAAGTACTAGTAACTAGTATTATAAACTAGTAACTAGTTTGTAAATATATAAAAAAAAACCTTCACCAGGTCATCGGTCCCCCTTGTTGGGGGTGTCCCTAAGCTGCGTCTAATCGTCAATCCTACTAATATTATAAATGCGAATATTTGTGTGGATATTTGTTTGGACGGGTGGATGTATGTTACTCTTTGACGCAAAAAATACGAAACGAATTTGGATGAAATTTGGCACTTGACAATTTGGCACTAAATTTTCTTCCGTCTTTCCTACGTCCCGTTATTCCTACGAGAGGATAAAAATTATGCTTATGAGTATAAAATCTATATATTAACCCTGGTTATAAGCCATTGTGTGCCAAATTTAATTAAAATTAGTACAGCCGTTTGAGAATGAAGAAGTAACAAAAGAGAAACATAAGCTTTCGCTTTTTTTAGTGTGATAGTCAACTACTGTGTTTCTGGGTGCCAAATTGGGCCACATTAAAAAAGGGTCAAGTGCAAGTCCGGACTCGCCCACTGCGGGTTCCGTTAAAACCTGTTTTCAAATTATTTGTAACTAAAAATTTACGGTGTTTGCGTTTTTTTATCTATACTCTATACTAATATATAAAAGCTGAAGAGTTTGTTTGTTTTTTTTTTGTTTGAACGCTAATCTCAGGAACTACTTGTCTGATTTCAAAATTCTTTTTTGCGTTGGAGAGCCCATTAATTCCAGGAAGGCTTAGGCTATATAAAATCACTGCGACCAATAAGGGCGGAGCATAACTGAAAAGCTCCACGCGAACGAAATCGCTGGCGAAAGAGCGCATCTAGGTATATTATTAATATATAAAGCTGAAGAGTTTGTTTGTTCCGGGCTAATCTCCGAGAAGTACTAGTCCGATTTGAAAAATTATTTTTGCGTTGGATAGCCCATTAATCCAGGAAGGCTTTAGGCTATATAACATTACGCTGTGACCAACAGGAGCGGAACA
>JADWQK010001651.1:0-88311 GCA_017933935.1 Sesamia nonagrioides
GATATACAGTGTTAAATAACAGAGGGCGTTCCCTTAAACTCGTTAATATATATCATTAATAGATTAAAATAAAAATATCAGCATAGAAAAATAAGCATAAAAAAATCCGAATAAAAAAAATTCTAACTGGAAATAAATTTGAAACCTCCTGTTTTAAATCAAAATAGTAGTTGTCATGTATAAATAAATTGCGACGTTGCCGTCTTTCATGTTCGCGTGTACAGTGTGTTTCTTTTACATGTCAATTTAAATTTTTTATTGAATATTTTCATATTCTAAAAAAATTTAAAACATTTTGTTTTCGAATGGAAATATTTTTTTTTAACATGTATGTATGCTATACTATTTCGGGTTAACGGGAACGCCCTCTGTTAGTTAACATACTGTATTTTGGTGTACTGTAATAGGTATTCTTGCGCATATACTTTGTTAGTAATTATTCAGCAACAGTTAATGTGAGTAACGTAATAAAAAATATAGGAATAATTATTATTATTACTACTGATCGGATATTCCGGTGTGATTATATGTACAACTTGCAGAGCTAGCACGCCTTTGTTAGTTCTGCTAGTTTAAATTAAAAAATCTATACTAATATATAAAGCTGAAGAGTTTGTTTGTTTGTTCGCGCTAATCTCGGGAACTACTGGTCCGATTTGAAAAATGCTTTTTGCGTTGGATAGCCCATTAATCCAGGAAGGCTTTAGGCTATATAACATCACGCTGCGAGCCATAGTAGCGGAGCATAACTAACTCCACGCGAACGAAGTCGCTGGCGGCTGCTAGTTATGAATAAAGTAATCGCAGGAACCAATAGGAAATCAGATGTCTACTTAATACAGACGCTGCCAGCACATTAAATTAATACAATCTGTCAAATTTCTCATTTTCCACTTTATCAATAAAGCATTAGGTTCATGGTTGATTGGAAAAATTTTACAGCTTCGGGAGGCTTGATGTGCTGGCTGAGGTTTTCTTTGTATAATAATACCAATAATGAGTTTTGATGTAGTACAAATTCATCGGAATTTCTGATCAATAGTATAGTTATGACTTATTTTGGTGGTGGCATAAATGTCTCTGTTTGTGGACAGTACGTCAGCGATGTCACTGCTGTACGAGTGCATTAACACTGTGATCGCGGTGCTGATCAGCATCAGCAGCGGTATGCCCGGCCATGCCGCCTCCGTACAACTTTGCGTGCAGAAGCTTAGAATACTCATTGAAGACAGCGACCAAAACTGTAAGTCACTTTCCTCTCTCTCTCTTAGTGGTAAAATTATGCATCCAACCAGACCACAGGCACTCCAAATAACGTAATGAGAGAAATGTTAAATATAGCTGTGCCAAAGAGCAGACTTGCTCTCTTATCCTACCATTGATTGACGCTTTGTATTTCAGTTAACGTTATCATACGTAAACCTTAGGTATTAGATTGATACCTAAGGTACCTAATGTTTACCTGATGGTAAACATTAGGTACCTTAGGTAACACAAGGTTTATAAACTCCAAAAAACCACCTTAAGGTAGATAGGCAAAAACGCATTTCGGAGATTCCACTTTAATATTAATTCCGTTCTTATGATTAGGCCTAGTGTCGATTCTCGCACATGCGTTTCTGTATATCCGATAAACGGAATGATCTCGAAAATTAACCAATGATTGTAATAAACATTCAACAGATTGACCTAGTAAATTGACTACTAAATCATGCATACTCATTGTTAACAGTGAAGTACTTGGGCCTACTGGCTATGTCAAGAATACTCAAGTCCCACCCGAAGTCGGTACAGGCCCATAAGGACCTTGTGCTGGCGTGTCTCGACGATAAGGACGAGTCAATCAGGCTGAGAGCTTTAGGCTTGCTGTATGGTATGGTAAGTATTAAAGCTGACCCTAAATTTATTTACTCAAGAATGTGCTGTAATGTAATGTTATAGTATAAAGTAGAAATCTAGGAGGAGGTGGAGTAGGAATAGGAACATAATTTTTTAAGCAAATTATATATTGACCGTATCCTTCGTCAGTTTTGCTGGTTAAACAGTTCCACTGATTCCTCAGTCTTACCGATTTTTCAGTTGCTTTAATATTTTTTTAAGGTCAGAAAGCCTTGACGCGGTTGTCCATTTTGCATTTACTCTTGCTACGTGGCTAATCCGCTAATAGTCATTTTTATTATCAGATGCTGTTCATTATAACTTGTCTCGTAGCTGTCATTGATTATACAACGTATTTTTTTCTATATGCGAAACCCGAAACGCGTCTTCAGTATTTTTATGTAAAGAATTGTATGTACTTTCAAGAAGCCATCATGAAAATTCACAAAGTTATAAGCTTGTAATGTTACCTGCGGCGGGGGCCCTAGGACACTATGATACGCTGTGAACTGTGTTGTTGCGCTCGGTAACCACACTGCAACATTTTTTTAACATATTTGAGAAAAAATATAACATGGTGTAAAAATTATTGCAATCGATTCAGTTGCTTGTTCTGAAGAAATTATATATAATTTATTTAATTCAGGTTTCGTATAAAGAAAAAATAACGATGTACATCTTCATATTCTTTAAATTGTTTTCTTCTTTTTTTTCCACCTGAAAAATTGTGGTATACTCTTTCATCAGATACTTTTAGAACAAAATATAAACATTAATAGCAAAGAGACATTTATTTGAAATTCTTCTGATTCTTTAACCAGGTTTCAAAGAAGAACCTAATGGAAATAGTAAAGAAGCTGATGGTTCACATGGACCGAGCGGAGGGTACACTATACCGCGACGAGTTACTGACGCGCATCATCGAGATCTGCTCGCAGAACAACTACCAGCACGTGGTGGACTTCGAGTGGTATGTCACTGTGCTTGCCGAGCTCACTGAGATGGAAACAAGTGCGAAACACGGTGAGTTGTGCATGATATGTTAAATTATAGCAATGGCGGCTGAAAGAACAGCTTAAAATAGATGTCGCTTGATTACCACTGGGCTGGCGGTATCTGTCAGTTGACTCAGTGATGATACATATTATAGTGAGATTGAATAGTTTTGATTTCGTATCGTTCATATATTAGCGTAATAATCTGCCGCATTTTTGAATTCTTTTTCGTATTAATATCATGATACGTCAATGGTATCCCATTTGAATGAGCAGCCGCCCAGGGGGGCAAAAATCCAGGATTTGTTTTGCATGTTGTGTTGTAGGCTGTTGTGCATAATTTAAAACACAAAGAGTAATATTTGTGTGGTATGTCAGGGCGCATGGTGGCGGCGCAGGTAACGGAAGTGGGCGCGCGAGTGGCCGAGGTGCGCGAGTTCGCGGCACGCGAGTGTGGCGCGCTGGTCGCACGAGCACTCGCCGCGCCCCCGGGACCCGCGTCGCGCGAGGTGCTGTATGCTGCTGCCTACGTGCTAGCCGAGTACTGCCGGTAACTACTCACTACATACTAGAGAGGTGCACGGATAAAACGGTTTCTAAACTGACACTATAACCTTGACACGAATGGGCGCCATCAGTAGGGTCTGCTCGTCTCTTTGCTGGCACGGCTTATTTTATTGATTTAATTGTTAAGTATGGACGCTTTTATTTTGCACGCCTTTTACATCGTCAATTTTTTTATTTAAGAAATATATGTAGAATTTCTTGCTTGGTCAACTCCAAAAGAACCTACTACGTCTGACAGTACAATTAGTGTCTATAATCGTTTTGATTGTAATAAAATAAAATTGTGAGTATAGATTTTCTGACTGGCTGACAGCTTACTGAACCAGTTCTCAAGTAAAAGCAACTTGATATCGTATTGTGTAGCGAGGAGCCAGTGATGCGCGAGTCAGTATCCGGTCTGCTGGTGTGCGCGGGGCTGGGCGGCGGCGCCATGCGCGCGCGCGCCGTGTGTGTGCACGCCGCACTCAAGCTCACGGCCAACCTGCTGCGGATGTACGAGGCGCGCAACGACCGGGAGGCCGCCATATCGGTCAGTTGCTTATTTATTTCATGACAATGCACAGTATTTGTCGCTTAATATACTAATACCTAATAATATACATAAATATACACCCAATTAACCACATAAAAATTCACATAATATTTAATTGATTGAAATGCCACTTAAATGGGAACTCTAGTGGTGCTTTCTCTATACAAACGTATTCCGCTGTTTTCTTCGTGGATAATGGTTTTAGCAATTTAACAACGTGATTATAAGTGCTCTTATCATTTGATTTTTCCGAAACTTAATTAATTAAATAAATACGATACTTCAAAATCGCGAAAAATAACCCATTTTTACCATGATGTTCAGATGACTATTAGACAAACGTGATAAGTATTTGACAAAAAGAAAACAATAGAAGCATAGGTATACTTTTCCTCTAAATTTTGATATAAAAATAATTCAGATCTCTGGTTTTTTGAAAAAGAAAACAGCGAAATACTAAACGTCTTTTGACCAACGTTTTTGTAGGTAAAATCAGCCTGAGCTGCAACTGTGCTTTTCGCACTTTACCGGGAAAGGTTAAAAGCAACGCGACTGCAATAGTTTCTTTAAATACCTATTTTTCAAATTCCTGGGCACTAGAGTCCCCTCTTAACTCTTCTCTTCTCTCATAATTTTTGCTGTACACCAAATGGTCCATATTAATATTTTAACTTGTATTACCATCTATATAATAGATATAATGGAAGATTTGAGTAAATAATAATAATAATATCTACTAATAAATTAAAAATCTTAATTTCCCTAATGGGTTTAGAAGCATGACATTTCGCGCCAGTATTCCATATTTATTTGTGTATAACGAAGGTGAGCATTAAGAAATGATTTTTGAAAATTCATCCCTAAGTAAGTTATTTTACATAAGAGATGGAAGTTCAAAGTTTGCAGTCGTTCATCGTGTATGCTGGTGGAAATCCAGCTTGTAAACAACAATTTATTTTCCGTATAGATAATCCGCGAAGCCCTAGCGGGTCTACGACCACTGCTATGCAGCGAAGACATGGAAGTTCAAGAGCGCGCGCACAACGCGACTGCTCTTCTGTCCCTGGTGTTACGGCGCCTGAGTCCCGACGACTGCGCGCTACGGCCAGACAGTGCGCCAGCGCAGGGCCCGCTACCTGACGCCATACTGGTTGAGCATGAGCAGAGGTACCTACTATACTTATTTTAAAGGAGCATACATTGTGCTCACATGATAGAAGCAACAGAAAAGAGTGTCCATGGAGTTTCTTGCACGTTCTTCTCCATAGAGATCTACACTTTGGAACATGCAACTTAGCTTCACTTTTCTTGGACTGACCGACATTGACTATTCAAAAGCACCAACGGATGGTTAATTTAAAATAAACAATTTTGATTTGATTTGATTGAGCACATACATTAAAGTTAGGGTAGAAACCAAGTTAAAAACCAAAAGACAATAACAGTTAGGTCGTACATAGAAGTATATTGCTGCTTTTAAATTTAATTATTTCGGACATACCTACTGAGTAATATAGGGATTTTTGTAAATGAATATTTGCACTGGTCTGGTCGTGCCTCGGAGAGCACGTTAAGCCGTTGGTCCCGGTTGCCATACGAACACTTAATGGCAGTCATTACGGGTTGTTGAAGCCCTCAAAAGTCCAACAAATGGTCTAACTACAATGCTTCGATATCGCATTCGGGTTGTGGAGGTCAGACGGCAGTCGCTTCACGGAAAATATCGAAGTTTAGCTAAAAATCAGGAGTTATACTGGTAGAGCGGACCCCAGACTCCAAAGCTAAAAAGCTTCGGATGCGACTGGGATTAACGCTGAGATGATTATAATGAGTTAGGTCGTACATAAAAATATATTGCTGCTTTTAAATTTAATTACAGACGTACTGAGTAATATCGAGATTTTTGTAAAGATTTGTTTTATAGAATCTGCTACTGTCGATTGGTGTGCGATCACTTATGTCAGTTACCTTTTAAATAAACTTAGCAACACTTCGGAAACAGTTAAAATATAATGTGTTTAACATTGTTAAAATATAATGTGTCTAGAACATGACTGACTAAATAGGAAACAAGTTGTGCATTCACATGGAAACATATATCCCGCAACTTTGTTTGATACGCTAATTATTACGTGGCTTTAGGATTATATTCGTAATACCATTAACACTTTATTTTCAGCAATGGTGTAGAGAAGGAAGATAATTTAGAAGAGACAAATAATGAGGGTTCTATTCAGGGCTTCAGTGGCGGTTTGATAGAGGAGCTGGCAGACTTGTTCGAAGGAGAACTGAAGCCTGTCGCGCCGAAAGCACAGAAAAAAGTGCCCATGCCTTCAGAGTATGTTTGTTATTATTTCCCTTTATCTTAATCATAAACATTTGTCCAACATGCATTTCAAAGTCCATATATTAAGTCATGGTTTTTAGCCTAAACAGCTGTTAAACCCTACTATGTGGTAGTTTTGTCTCATATTTCTTTGTCTGTTTTTTTTTTTAATCTAGGAACATTAGATACTTTGATGGGCGATACACTTAACTATATTCTCGCCAGGCTCCATAAAGAATAGAGATAAACAAACCAATTTAGGGTTGTCACAACTCACGTTTTGCAAATCTCCTGTTATTTACATGATCATCGACTGTTACATGGTAACTATTTATTAACAATTCCTATTGCAGCATATTTCAATAGAATCACTAAAATAACATGCATAATAATTTGGTATTTCGAAAAACTATTAAAATGTCGACATTCATTTTACGTGATAGCCCTAAAAAAAAAGAAAGATGGATGATATCCAGGTATTAAACACATTTTGTGGAATTCAACCAATGAATAAAGTTGAGGCATTTGTCAATACGATTTTGCGTATTTTAATTACTTTCAAATCAACTGGATAACACATGCATTGTAATACTTTCAAGTATGGACTATGTTTAATTTATTATAATGTATCAAAAAATGTAACCTAACATTTAAATCGGTTAAGCATTCTATGCGAATCATAAATATCTAAACAAATAAACTGTTTACATTAGTAGGAAGTAGAATATTGAAATCATCTATCTAGAAAAGGTTGTTAACATTTGTCTTTTAGGTGTAAACTACTGGTTGCCTAGCAATGGTTTGTTTACCTCTATTCTTCATCGAATTTGCCCGACATATACGTGCATGCAGGTTGCAAGGGTTTAGTGGGTATTTTGAGAGAAGGTATAACCACCGAGTTACAAAAAAGTATTATTATTACTGGTGGTAGTGGCTTCTGTTAATATAATATCGTTTTTACCTTTTACAGGTCTAAACTAACACTTTATCGTCTGACCTTTTCTTAATGAAATAGAAAGAAATATTCACTGCACTTAAATTTAATTTAGTTTGGGAACAAGGGCATCAGGTCCATTGTTTTAATTAATATGTATAAAGGATCTACATTATCAATAAATTTGTCTTTTAGGTGTAAACTACTGGTTGCCTAGCAATGGTTTGTTTATTTGCCATTCTTTATCGAATTTGCCCGACATATACGTGCATGCAGGTTGCAAGGGTTTATGTGGGTATTTTGAGAGAAGGTATAACCACCGAGTTACAAAAAAGTATTATTATTACTGGTGGTAGTGGTACAGGTCTAAACTAACACTTTATCGTCTGACCTTTTCTTAATGAAGTAGAAAGAAAAATATTCACTGAACTTAAATTTAATTTAGTTTGGGAACAAGGGCATCAGGTCCATTGTTTTAATTAATATGTATAAAGGATCTACAGATGCAAGTAGTCCAAAACCGATTCCTCCGTAAAGCCACAAACGCCCTTTGGTTCGTCCGAAATGAGATCCTCCATCTTGATCTCAAAATCCCCACCATCCAGCAGTTCATGAAACGCCTTTCCAAGCGTTTCTTTGACACTGCTACCAAGCACCGCAATCCTCTTATAGCAGCGGCCGCCAATTACACTCCCTCCACCATCTCCCGACTTCGCCGCCCTCGGCATGCTCTCTCAGACCCCGATGACCCCATTACCCTCCTCCAAGAGGCCAATAGGGCCACCAGCACATTACACAAACACAGACCGACCTAAAGACCTCGCCGCCGAGGTCCACCGCGATGCGCACCACGTAGTAATCCCCTCCCCCGTCCCTTGTCCGATGAAGGCCAGCCCGCGCCGCAGCTGAGCCAGTAATATCATAATGTCCCAACAATAACCTCTGAGTTTGTTTCGGCGTTTCTTCTCAGAGCTAGTACTAGGAAACGCCGCGGTCATCAAACCATTAAGTATAACTTTCGATCCAGCCGTCTCCTGCTGTCCTCTCTAGCGACGCCCTAAGCCGAGGTTCGTACCCCACAGGGGGTGCCCTTAGTGCGTAGTCGCCTAATTTTAAGTTAGTTTTAAGTGCCCTGGCTGGAGGCTTTAATTTTTAATTAAGGCATCCACAGGAAAGTCCGGTTAAGTAGTTACGGCCTCTAATGGCCACCTACGAGATGCCATATCAAAAAAAAAGGATCTACATTATCAATAAAAAATATTGAAAAAAGTACACAAGTAGTTACATTCTAAAATATGTACTGTAAAAAAAATATACAGTTTTAAACAACTTATGTAAAATTTTCTTATATGGAGATACTAAAAATGTGTCATGCACACGATATGTTGATACTAAAAATGTGTCGTATTACAGCTTGAACCTCGAACAATGGCTGTCTCACGAGCGCTGGTCGTCCGATAGCTCGAGCTCGGAGGGTGAGGGCGAGGCCGCTGTGTTCGCGCCACCGGTTAAGGACGCACGACCCACCGCGCAGTTCACACCGGACGAACTTGCTATGGTACCACTTTAACAGAACTTTCACAATACCACCAAACCCACCTGTGGTCGACAGCGACCAGCCATTCATCATCATGGCAGCGTTAATCCCAGTCGCGTCCGAAGGTTTTTAGCTTTGGAGTCTGCGACTCCGCTTTACGAGTGTAACTGCTGATTTTGGCTAAACTTCGACATTTTCCGTGAAACGACTGCCGTCTGACCTCCACCACTCGAAGGCGATATCGAAGCATTGCAGTTAGACCAATTGTTGGACTTTTGAGGTCTCCAACAATCCGTAACGACTGCCATTAGATGTTCGTATGGCAACCGGGACCAACGGCTTAACGTGCTTTCCGAGGCATGACCAGACCAGCTGTGTATTCCTATTCATGTTTATGCATACAAATATTTGCTCTCCGCGGGGATCGAACCCGCGCCTTCTTGCGCAGCGGCCGCGTTCGCTACCATTACACCACGGAGGCTGTCATTCACGGCGACGAGCGATTATTTGCTGGTATGTACTAAGCGTGAGTTTCTCAGCAAGTGTTCTACTCGACAAGGTAGCTTTGCAGCGCGGGTATACTCTTTGATGGCTCTTGTCACTATAACCAACGCCTGCAGTCGCCTTAGATGTAAACAGTCGGCGTTCACCTACATGCAATAGTAGTATATGTCTCCCGACTTTTTTTTTGTACGTCTCTAGAGCGAGAAAATCTGTATTAGCTACTCCTGTCCTTGTCAGCTTTGGGGTCTTCATGTAATTGCAGAGCCAAAGGGCATGAGTATTTCTCGTAGTAGTAGAAGGAAGAATTGCTTCCCTTTATTTTATGTGGACGAAGGGTAAATTTCGCAAACAATAGGAAGTTGTTACATCGTATGCGAACTGCCTAACTACACAGATAGTAGATAAATGTAGATTATTTATGTTAATTGGTCTTTATCCCCAAAGTTGCGCGAGGCCCGAAAACAGGAGCAAGCCAACAACCCGCACTATCTGAAGGACGACTCGCCGCGGTCCTACCAGCAGGACGACGTGCCCATCGCTGAGATAGCACTCGAAGTGCCTCTACAAGTACACAGTAAGTATCATGTCCTACGGTAAAACTATTACCTACTGTTGTGGAATGTTGGATTTGGGCGTTTATCTGCATTATTTAGTAATCTGTTCTCTAAGAATTTAATTATTTTTCGCAGCCAAGAGATCTGATAAATACTTAGTATCAAGGGAAAGTTCAAACAAGAAGAAAAAGGAGAAAAGGACATCAAAGAAACGAAAAAGCAAAAAGGATAAACCATCGAGCGACTCGGACAGCGAGGGTGAGTCAAATGTTGTTAGCTTGTTATAACTGAACTACAACGAGATATCTGAAGATCAAGCTATAGATACTAGACATTCATTGCAATGATGGGCCCAATTCAATAATTGACGTAACAGCCCATGTGGCAGTATCTGCTTATAATGCAGACATGTACTGTTGTACACCATATAGCAGCATATCATATTTCACCGTTGTTTGAATTATTTGTAGTTCATGATATATGCAGCGGGAGTTCTTACTTTGACCAGGTAGATTATAATTACTAATTTACTACTCATCCTAACTGCACGGCGGTAGTGAATATCAGCTATTTGTAAATGTGTTTCAAATTAACCACTTCTTCTCAAAAGCTAAAGGATGTGGTTAACCATTTCCTAGCGTTTTTGCTGTTATTATATTTCTAATTTGTAATTTTGACTTTCGGAAAGTGATGAATCTCAGCTAAATTGGGATAAATGACTTTAATATTTTGAAACAAAACTTTTTAAAACGTCAATGTTCGACAAGTACACTGAATTTAGAAAACAAAATCAGATAAGTTTGATTTAAAGCAAGACGACTTTGTCAATATTGTTTTAATTAAAAAAGAGTTGTTTATTTATTAATTTATTATAATGTTTGAACAGAAGAGGTCCACCTGTCGCGGCCCGCGGTGGCGGAGGGCGGCGAGCTGCCCGAGGGCGCGGCGCTGTCGGACGACGAGCCGGCCGCGCCGCGCGACGACCCGCACCGCGCGCTAGACCTCGACCTCGACCAGTCAGTGCCCACCTTTATTTGCACAAGTTACGAGCTGCTAACAATTTGAACAGCTTTACTCATTATTTTTTGCTAGTTTTCCGCCCGCGACGAATTCGGTTATATCGCGCTTTTTAGATTCGTCATTTTCGGGGATTAATAAGACGTAGTTATGCAAAATGGATCAAACTCACAAAAACCGTTTTTTGAGTTACTGTCATAAATGTCTAAAATGTACACATCAACTTCAGTGTATGCAAAAAATATCAAAGCCGCAAAAAAGTACAGGAAAATTTGTTTGATTTAAATTTCCTTTTAAATAATGGTATTTAAATCAAACTACTGTCATTTTATTTTAATATATTCATTTTACTTCGAACTCTATTTTCTCAAAAGCAAGTTTGCTGGCTCCCTTGTGCATTACTACGTCCAATTATCGTATCATTTAGCTTCTAAGTTTACATGTGCATATTCGGTTGCAATATTACCATGTTTTAAAAGACACAGCGCCATCTATCACCGAACTGTAATGAAGCTAACAATATTTTTGTTTTCCCTCGGGAATATCAAATTTTTCCCGGATAAAAAGTACCCTATTATTTAATCCGGCCTTCTAACTTTACGTCTCCAAAATTTCAAAGCAATCGATTCAATAGATACAATGTGAAAGCGGAACAAACTCACTTTTCGATTTATAATATTAGTTTTTTATATTTTCTCTATACACAGTTATAATTTTTCAATGTGAGAATGGTGCAGGAAGACGTTCACGTTAAAAGCGACAGTTATAAAAATCATTAAAACAATTCAGATATTCTTATTTCTGAATTGTTTTAATGATATTTATAACTTTAGTTTATTGTCTTCATAAACAAAAGATTTCTATGTATAGTACAGTACAAGAAATGATTGCAATGAGTTGGATAATAAAAGACCGACGACTTCGTTGAGCGCCTTTGGACACTCTTTATAAGAATACTTTAAACAATAATGAGTTTCCAGTTTCAAATTATTTATGCACTTCTCGTATTCTTACAGGCCTCTACGTGAAGAAGAGCTGCTCACCTCAAGAATACATCACTACCCCACGCCTGAAAGCGGACTATTGGATAAAAAGCCCAAATCGTCGAAGAAGACCAAATCCGCCGACAAGACGTCCGGGGACAAACCCACAAAGAAGAGGAAGGAAAAGAAAACTAAACAAAAGACCGTAGATTTAATGCTACCAGAAGTAGCTAAGGAAGTAGATGAGGCGTTGCTTATTGATGACCTAAGTAAGACAAATGGCGAAAAACCAACGAAAGATAATGACGTAGTGGAGGATGACGCTTTATTTGTTGAAGCTCACACGAAGGACACAAAGACTGAAAAACATAAAAAATCTAAAAAGGAATCGAAAGATAAAGAGTCTAAGAGGAATAAATTATCAAAGAAAGGTATTTTTGCTTATAAAAAAATATTATTTTTACCTATCAATTTATTACATTAGCTTAAAAAGCATACTACAACCGATATTGGAACCGGCTTGAATATGAAATAATTTATTTGGACATGCATTACTACAAAGGATAACAGTGTCTGATTTTGATCGCCAATTCTATCAAATCTTAAAATGTAAAAAAGTAGTTATACAAGTGTCCATAATCAATAGGCCGTTGGGACGCCGAAAATGTCTTTGACATCGCGACTGTCCCGGCAAAATCGGGACGAGTGGCAACTCTGGTAGGTTATATGTGGTCTACACTAAGTTGTTAACCTAAATGCAATAAGATCCAGTTTTCGAGTGTAGAAAAAAAAAATCATCAAACAAAATTCTAATAGCAAACGACGACCAACACGACTGTAGCAAAGTAACCTAATTCCATGATGGTTTTGATTCCTACACATTTATATGTTTGGGAATCAAAACAAGTGATTGTAGTTATGAACCACTATTAACTTAGAATTTTGTTTTTTTTTTTCTCTGCTTCTAGATTTGTTTCTTCTCAATGTAGCCTTTTTAATGATTATTGATGATGATTATTATTATTATTAGAGACTAGCCCCCTAATCGGCGAACACATTTTTGTCAAATGATTGCAACTAGTTGGGATCGTTTGGACCGAACGGGCCAATCGGCGGTCCGAACGATACCAACTGATCTCAACGAGTCACAATCATTTGACAAAAATGTGTTCGCCGATTAGGGGGCTGATTTATTTGATATTAATTACAACTTCCACGCATTACTGAGAAAAAGGATCTTTACAGACGCACAATTTTGCTAAGAGGATTACGACTATTTGATTTTATTATAGGATTTCTTTATACTGGGGAACAGTTCCGATATCTGAAATGATTGTTGTTATTTAATTCACAGGCAAACACGAAAAGAAGATCGGATATGAAGAAGCATTAGGTATATCTACGCCTAGCAAAGAAGTCATTTAGTGTACATAATAAGTAAATTGCTTAATTTTCTTCATTCATGTCACGCTAAAGATGCTGTATCAGTGCAATTGTTAATTTGAACAATTTAAGGACATTTTTAATTGATGATTAGTTCCAACTCTAATGTGTAATAGTTTCTAAAGCGAACTATGTCCATTTATATGAATATATTATAATATTTCCATAAGTCTATATAAACAAATAAAAAGCTAAATATATTAATCATAAACAGTTTTATTATTCAAAGTTGACTAATACACAAATTTTAAATTTAATAATGATTTGATGGTCATAACTGGCAAGATGAAAAATATACCACTCAGTATACAAAATAATTTATAAGAATATAAAAACAACTCGGAAAAGTTCATGAATGAAGCACTCATTAGCATTTTCTACGTTTCTTTCTGGGGCCGCAAACCGACCTCTTGGCTGGACCAGCGCCAGTGCCTTCTACATGTTTCCTGGGAGTTATTTTTACCTGTGAAATTAAATATAGCGTAAGAAACAAGGGCAGGCTGATTTTCCAATCATTTGATGATTATTATTAGAGATCTGTTTTTTGAGTTATACGAAGAATCAGAATTTGATTACAGGTTATTGGGAATCTATAAATTACATCACACATTTTGGGCAGGTGAACAAAATGAGGACGAATCATGGAGCTTCTTGATGCCACATGTATACATCTAAAGTATTAAATCTCTCAATTGAAACTCTTAACCACCGCTTGTTTTCCGGCTATATCTATATAAAACATTAGGAATTTGTAGTGTAGTGTGTAAGGCAAATAGACGCAAATGATCCTGTGTAAGTCCCCGTTTATACTTTGATTAGTAGTTAGGGGAGTTCATGCAAGTTCTGCGAGATTTACAGGGGGCTGTTAGGTTGGGGGCTGGGGGGGATGTTATACGTTCCACTATTCAAAATTACCAATTTAGAAAATCGCGAGTTTCCTACCTAGCTATCTAAAGTTGAAAAGAATATTTCAATATAAACTTAACTATGATGGAAGTATTGCGACTTTTCGTACAGTTTTGTTAAAGTTGGTATACAAATGGCGAAAAACTGGATAACAGACGTGTTATTATAGAGCGGAATGACTACCAAATAAGTACTACACTCAGGGGCACATTTAACCGTCCACTCATATCTTAAGCAATATTGTTTGTTTAAGTTAACTTACGATTTGATTGCTAGGCGTAATTTGATGGTGGGTATATCTGCTTTAAACTTAACAATTATACCCGCGGTTTGTATACTTTTGTGGTTCTTATTCAACAATAATCAGTTTAGTTGCATTTTGTCTTTCTGGCTATTCAGTTTGGGTAACGGATACATTCGCTTTTGAGACTTTATTGTACCAGTTTTTAAAAAAGAAACAAGTTGTTAGAGCGCAGTGATTAAGTTAAGACGAAAAAAATGCCATTGGATGCAGCTAGGGCTGTAGCACTTGCGGATGCTGGGTTCAGCCAGCGTAGGATTGGACGAATGCTTGGATATCCACGAACCACTATCCAAGATGCAATCCGGCGTTACAGGGAGACCGATTCCTATACAAGAAGGCCAGGGCAAGGTCGTAGACGTTGTACATCTGAGAGGGATGATCGATACATCGTCTCGAATATTCTGCGAAATCGGTTCACAACAGCTTCTGAGGCTCGTAGCCGATTGTTCGAAGTTCGAAATGTGAGTGTAAGCCTACGAACAATAAGAAGGAGGTTAGCAGAGCGGGATCTGAGAGCATTTCGACCAGCTCGAGTCCCAGAATTGACTGCAGCTCACAGAAGAGCGAGACTAAGATTTGCTCAAGAACACGGAAATTGGACTTATGAACAATGGAAGGTGGTTCTCTTCTCAGATGAATCAAGAATTGCTCTACGAGGTCCTGATGGACGTCAGCGCGTGTATAGACGCCGCGGAGAACGGTTTGCTGAATGTGCAGTGGTCGAAACCGTAGGTTACCAGGGAGGCTCGATAATGGTATGGGGTGGTATATCTTACGACGACGCCCGTACAGAGCTGGTAATCTTCGAAGAAGGCAGTGTTAATGCTCACAGGTACGTGACAGAAGTCCTAGAACCACATGTGATAACATTTGCGCCATTTATAGGCGACGATTTTGTTTTAATGCACGACAATGCCCGTGCACACACCGCGGGAATTGTTACCGAGTACTTGGATGCCGTCAATATTCAGCGATTACCATGGCCAGCTCGAAGTCCTGACCTGAACCCAATAGAGCATGTGTGGGATAATCTGAAAAGACGAATCCGGAATCGTACACCAGCTCCAAACACCATCAGTGAGCTAAGAGCTGCAGCGATAGAGGAGTGGGAAAACATCCCCCCAAAGCGACATCCAAGACATAATGGATGGGCTTCAAAATCGGTTGCAAGAGGTCATCAGGGCCAGAGGAGGAAATACCCATTATTAATTCGCAAATATAGGGTACACTTTTTTTTTTAAATTGACTTTTGCCTTTTTTTTGTAAGAAAATTCTAAAATCACAATTATTTCTTTTTTGCCGTAAACAAACCATTTAACAACTTACATATGTTTCATTTATGTTTGTGTAATTCCGCTTAATATAGTATGGTAACAAAATTCATTAAAAATTTACAGAATTTTAAGGGAATTGCATAAATGTAGGTGGACGGTTAATTGTGCCCCTGAGTGTATAATCCTTCTTAAAAAATACTTGGTTACTGTCAAGAAAATCAGTGTATTGTATATACAGAAGAGAGCTACATCTTAACTAATCATGTGCAAAACAAAGGATAGGGTAGTAATATAGATGGACCACCTTTAAAGAGAAACCTGTTGCAAGGACAAAGAATTATCATTGTGCATGCTGGTCCTGAACAAGGTTTCGTACCTAACGCACTATTGACATACAAAGCACCTAACTCTATGGTTGTGCTTGCTAATGCCTCATACCATAACGTTCAAAATGACACAGCCCGCAAATTCTAATTCCAAAAAATTTAAAGGCAGAGATAAATGGCTGACAGAAAAAAATATAGCTTTTAATCAAGATATGAAAAAAAAAATGAATTGTGTGATTTGTTTAACAACAAAAAAAAAAGAAAAATACATATATCAGAACATTGACGACATGCATATGTACAGACGACAGCACATCAAGCTACTACAATCTGTCAGATTTCCTTATTATATTTTCAACTTTAACTCTACAGCATTAAGGCTTAAGGTTGATTAGGAATATCTGACAGGTGTAGCTTGACCTGATGTCGTCCGTAATTCAGCCATATGGCATAAAAGTTCTTCGACTGCCATCATCCTGAACTAAACCTCATAGAAGATGTGAGGGGAATATTAAAAATATATTGCTTCGCATAATGTCGACCAAAATGTGACTGAAATTATGAAACTCATAAATGAACGTTCAATTCAAATTAATGGGGAGATACAATGAAGGTAATACTTATCGACGTGAACAAAAGAAAGAAGAAAAATACTATAGAAATTTTGACACGGAGTCAGAATTCATAATTAACCTTGGTAAGAGCAGTGAATCCGAAAATTCATCATTTGCTTTTTCAAGCAGCGATTCAGAGTTCAATAAATAAACATTAAAATACGAAACGTTTTTTTTTTTAAAGCCGTATACTGTTGTCCTTAATGTATAGGTAGGTAGGTATACATCGAGAACTATGAATCGATCCCTGTGGAATTCCTGGGGGATCGATTTTGGAATCCTTGTTATTCGACATCTTCATAAATGGTGTATCTTCATGTTTCTCGAACTCAACAGTCCTTTTATTTGCGGACGACATCAAGATTTTAGGTGAAATCAGGACTTATGAAGCTGAACGTCTCCAATACGATCTGGACAGATCAGATTTGTACGGTACTTCACGGCCAACCGGTTAGATGTAAATGTCTCGAAATGTTGCACGTACCCTCTTATACTAACTCGTAAAGTAAAGCACATTCTTTACGACTACAAACTAAACAATACTTAATAGCAAGAGTTAATACGATTACTCGAAACTTCTCTTTGAGACACACATTGATAAAATTGTTAAAAAAAATCTAAAGCCCTTGGTTTTACCTTGAGGATATTAGCGGATTTTAAAAATATCAAAATTCTGTACTATACTTTTGTGCACAGTCGCGCGCGAATACTGCTCACCAGTATGGAATCCTGTATACGATACCTGCCTACGTCAATCGCATCGAAAGAACCACCAGAAATTATTTATCTAATTACTACAACCGTTACAGAAAGTTTCACATTCTTCCATTAATTGAGCGGAGAAAAATTGCCGACATGGTGTTCCTGTCCAATTTGGCTAATGGTTCAATCGACTGTTCTGAATTATTGAGCAAATTGGACTGCGTGTTCCATCCGTCACTTTGAGGAATCACCAGCCTCTGTATGTTCCTTCTTTGCGGTGCGTATCGGTATAAGTATAGTAGCGATTAAATTGTTGTTCCCGTATACGTATCCACAGCTTTTATTTAAGAGTGTACCTCCAAACCGACAAAACTCTTATGATAAGAGCTAACGGACATACAACTTGTAGTGTCAAAGGGTTGATGATCGCGATTTATTCTCCGCCAGTGTCCCTAAACTTAAAATAAATTGTTCAATTCAGTTAATTTGACCGTATTGCGGTTTTTAGTATTCCGTAGCCAAATGGCAAAAACGGAACCCTTAATATAGATGTCTGTCTGTCCGTCCGTATGTCACAGCCATTTTTCCTAAACTATAATAGCTATACTGTTGGAACTTGGCAGGTAGATGTATTCTGTGAACCGCATTAAGATTTTGATGCAAAAATAAATAATAAATATTGGGGGCTCCCCATACTTAGAACTGAAACTCTAATTTTTTTTTTTTTCATCAAACATACGGTTATCCATGGATAGGATAGCCCAAGGCTCCTAGCAAGACAATTTGAAAATGAAATACGTCGCCGCCTCTGCTCCACGACACAGTCATTGTACCCTCTTGGATGTTGAAGAGTTAAAGACTGGTCAGGTATCAGAAATAGAAGCTAGCTTAGAAGTTACCCTTACTAGCTGTCGCTATAGTAATTTCGACATTCTCAAGTTTCTTATTGTTCTCTAGTTTTTCGAGAGTCACCCTAATCTCTCGCTGGTCCCGGGTGCCCAACATGTAGTGCATAATTTGTCTCCATGGTCATTTGCCCTATGTGGCGCTGGTTTCTCGGACTTCGAGGATCTCCTCTTTCGGAAGTCACGATTCTGCCATCCGCGGTTCTTACTTTTTTAATACTTTTGGTCGTCGACTCTGCTCAATCGTAAGGCTGTTGGAGCACCGAAAGTTGCGTCAGCTTCCAGACCTTTTTTTGTCTTATGGCCCTTTTATCTGGCACAAGACGGCTGCGTGGATTGCATGAGCTATTGTCCTTATAAGGCCCAAGTTTTCGTGTTCTCTGGGTGGAGCGGAAAGGCGGGTCAGTTTTACTGACTAAACCCACCTGTGTTCCTTCACTTGCCTGTGCGCCAGGAGCCACATGTTTAGACACCAACGACAACTGGGAGTAGCTGATTTTCGCTTTATTCATTAGGAAGTTTAATGCCCGTAGTCAGCACGCTGGTCGTGCCAGTTGGTGACTGGGCGGACTTAACTGAGTGAAAAGGAGTAATACTTTTTAATGGAGGATTTGACCGATTGCTGAGATTACCTCGAAAGCTGGTAGTAAAGTAATTGTTCTGCCTTGACTTTTTAGTATAGTTGTTAGTAGTGTAGTTGTTGTTAGGTCAGTTTCATCCACATTGTAAACGTTTGTAGACAGACAATTATATTGATCTGTAACTTCCTCCAGCATAACAAAAAATTTGCTGACACTGACCATGTTGAGTCCCATTGCTCTTAACATCTTCTCCCGCTTGTTTATAAAAGAAAATCATGTATCAGTATCATGGATCCACACGTACAGTGGTCTGGAAGGACTAAGTGCGGAAACCAAACCCGTAACATAATGGGTCCACACTTACAATGGGCCATTGGAAGGACTAAGTGCGGAAACCAAACCCGTAACATCATGGGTCCATGGAGCACATATTACACCCAACAAGTAAACACGTGGTTACGGAAAAATCCGAGTACCTAAGCGTATTGCTAATCCATTGCTCCATAAGTACGAAAAAAGAATCTACTCAACAACGTAAATCACGCAATAAATGTTGTTGAACTGACAAAATGAAACCCATTGCTACTAATAGTATGTTGCACAATTACCCTGCAGGTTATGACTCACGATTTAGATACTTTTGTATGTATGGGATGTGTTGCAAGGTTGCAACTAGATCATTTCTGGGGCAGTATCCTATCTAATACACGGTTTTGCCCATGTGTCAGGGCAAAATCGCAATTAGAAGAGGTTTAAGTTCTTTGTTTTGACCCCATTTTGGTTCAGTCTGCCACATTAATACTACCATTTTCTAAAGATTGAATCCTTGTAAATGTTGTTGATGTGCCTTGCTTAGTAAAACATAGTTAACCTTTTGAACTTCCATCTATATAATATGCGATATGTCCTCCTGCGCCACGCTACAAACGTATAACGTATCTATAGTAAAACGTAGGGATGGGATTAATGTCCTATCGACAAATAATATTATACATTTAAATTAATGTTTATTCACCAATTTACGAGGCTAAATAAAAACTGTAACTGTATTTTCATATTTTATTTTATTTCATAATAAAATCAATATGAAAACCTGGATATATTCCCCATAAAGAAGAAAAGAATTGTAAATTTATTAGACGTGTGTTCTAAAAGGCATATCCCTATTTGGCTCCAAATGTAAAACTCAACAGATTTCTGCATAATTAATTTATTTCGTTTGCTTACAACAAATACAATTAATAGAAGCTAAATTCGTGGTTTTCTACGTTTTTTTTTTTAATTAAAATGGAGTGTGTCTGTTTTACACAGATGTTACAGACCTCTTTTTTAATGGTGTCGCAAAATACTCGCAATTATTTTTCTGGTTTGTAGAAACTAATAGAAAACTGAAGAAAATTCCTGAAACGGTAGTTGACCGATTCCTGAAAAGGAATGTCAAGACGACGGAAGTATTTCAGAATTATGATTCAGACTTTAACAACTCGCAATAATGCGTCTTATTCACAGTCACAATTTTTTTTGTAAGAACACGTGCGCCAAGCCAACTCAAGATGTAAACATTGCAGTACACTAAAATGCATACAATCACTATGACCTTGAAACCCGTCCACTTATGACGTCACAGATTTACTTCTATAAAAGTTGGTGGCGTATGCACACTGACAACTTACTAACTTTGTAGGGATGGGTTTTTCAAACGGTATTTCACTATCGACAATGATTAGAAAACCTATTTATTCTTATATTAAGGTGAATAAAACCTAGTTTATAGTTTACAATATTTATAAAATATTATTTATTCACGTCATTTTCTTGCAATAATAGCATTTATGATCAATTCGACGAGATGAAATATAGCTAGGTCTTCATCGTGTCCCATCACTGGCTTACTTGATATCAAGTAATTAGCGCTGGGGGCATCAAAATATTTTCTGGCGTTTTTGTTCTATTGAAAATCCAACAAATAAAAACTTACTGTGTGTGAAAAAGTTAAAAATATGGCTGATAACAGGGCAAATTTCCATAAAAACAACATAAATGGTCTTGTAAAAGTCGTAAATTTATTTTATACTGTGATTACTTCTAACCAAGTAGGGGCGCTGAGGGAACGAAAATCTCTCGATTCTTGTATAAAAGTGATTGGCGTTCAAAAGGTTAATAGGTATGGATAGACTGATCAAACGCTCTCCCGTGTTCTTATCTATAATTATTAGTCTAATTTTTTACAGCCTGAATAAAAGAATACGATAGATAGACCAAGACAGAATCCTTTGGTATAAAATACATTTCGTATAGTTATAGTGAGCTACACGCTATTATTATACAACTGTATGTTGATCTACTTTAAATGAAATCATATAATCTACAACAGCAACCGCTAATAATAAAGGACGAAGTATAAAGAACAACTACAAAACAGATCTAAAATAAATTTATTATATTCAAACGAAGCCAAAAATAAATATTTATACCGTAACATACTTAGATTCAACTGTCGATACTAAATAATATATATTGCATCCCTGCAGAATTCGCCACGTTAAAATCGTGGAAAATTAAAAATAAAATTTTTGCTATTTACAAATAAACATACATAATGTACAAAATACTAATTATTGCGTCGTTACATATCTCAACGTACACCTTTACTGTACTCTCTCGGTGTACTTAAAAATTAACAGTAAATACATATTTTATATTCGAAATTAATGTAACTAAATACTTTTTTACTCGATCTCAATCGATATTAAATAGCAAATTACAGTTTTACAACACCTCGAATCATTTTAACATTTTACTACAACATCAATAGTATTTTAACAATCATTCGAATTAAGCATGTTTTATCTAATAGGTATACTTATGCTAAATGTGTTTCAATAAATAAATCAATGAGCTACATTATTTAATCTAATTGGGTCTGATGCTTCCAGTTCTAAATGGCGGTTTTGCCCGCAAATATTCGATTGACAACTCTCTTTTTTAAATTTATGACTTTAAATAGTAACTACAAATGGTGCAATTGGAATAAATTATTAGCCTTGATTGAAGTGCATTAAGAATCCAATTATTGAAGGCGTAACTCACATAGTGCTAACTAGTTCACATGTAGATATCACAATGTACTTCAGCTTATTCTCGAATAACATTAATATAACAATAAAGCCTATCGATAATGTAATATATGGAATAAGTAGACTTCAAGTAAGTCATAAAAGTGGTGTTATTATCAACCAAATTTTCTGTAAAATGTCTAAGAGCTTTCTCAAGTTGACACTTCAGCTCCCGAAACGAATTTTATTTTACTTTTCTATCGTTTCGTAGGTAATCGTTTTAGCTATTTGTGACACTTAACAGACTCACAATTTACTTACGTGAACACGACACAGACCACAAACTTTTGGGTCTATCTATGTGATAAATCTCGTTTATAAACGCAGCTAGGAACTTGAGCTCAGCTAAGTTAGGCAAAGGGAAATGAGAATAAATAAACAAAGTTTTACCTTGCGTATGATTCTCATCCCAGTTAAATAGCAATCCCAGCGCATTCTACAGAATATGGCGATAATTCTATATTTTTGTAGAATGTCATTATAGCTGATTGTTACGAACTACCAAGCATTACAATCACTTGTGTCTTACATTCGAAACAACGATAATAATTACAACTGGATTATGATAGACAACATTTGATGACCAATTAGATAGTGATGGTAAAGATATATGAAAATACTGCAACTTTTTACTTATACGCAGGGAAATTAAATTTCACCTCAACACCAGCTTTCTTGCCGAGATTAACGATCTCTGCCAGCTGCACCACGAGTTTCGCAGCTTCGTCGAGGTCATCCCGCGGAACGATGCGTAGTCCAGACTCTGAGATGATTTTTCTTGCTTCATTCACTTTTGTACCCTGTCAAAAAGAAGTTTTTTTATTAGACTACACTAATAGAGAATTAAATGTGTACTAGCTGACCCGTGCGAAAAATTCGCACTATATAAAATAGTATTCCATGGTACCAGGGACGAATATCTGTCGATTGGTGGGTCGGACGTTCAGATTGGTTCGATAGAAAGAGAGAAAAAGGGAGAAAACGGTTTCAGACCCTTGGAGAAATAATATATATATATATATATATATATATATTAGGGTGCTTCTTAAACGGACAAAAAAAAATTTTTTTTCAATTTATTCTCGCGTCACCCATTCATTCTCTTCTATGATTCAAAAAAGTAGTAAATTATTTTTTTCAGATTTTTAAAGTAATATTTAGGGGTCGCTACCGGCAAACAAAATAAAAAAAAATATGGATTTTTTTATTACAATTTTTATTCAGTGAAAAAATTATAATCATTCTTAAATCATATAATTAGTAGGGAGTTATGATACTGAAAAATTAACTATGATAACAACGTATTTTTATTTGTATTTGGGTACTTCTGTATAAAATTTTTCACAACTAAAAGAAGGTATTGTTTTTGTTCCTCATCGTTGGTAATTAATTTGTTGTACTCTTCCATTAATGCCACTCCCCGCCCCGCCAAAACATTCACTACTTTCATAGAGCATATAATTTCTCTAGAAGCTTTATATTATAATCTTCATCTTCCTCCCAAAGAGAAGGATCTTTTTTTTTAAATGGGGATGAAATACCGAGAATTCTAAAAAACCGTAAGGTGTTGCTGGTAACAAAGTCTTCTAAATTTTTTTCTTCGATGTGACTTACATCTAAGGTAATCCGCTTAGGGCTAAAGTCTAAACCTTCTTCATTTAGTGCAATAACCATATTTTGTTTGCTTTCCAATGAAACTTCATCATCAAAAAAAGAAAATGCAACAAGTTCTTCGGAGAGGTACCATAAATGCCCTAGAAACTTTGTTATAGTTTTTTTCGATATGGCTTTATTTTTTCAAAACTCTTGAGATCTTTTAGCAAGCACAAATCATTCCTTGGTGTTGATGTTGTACTAGTATTACGAGTGTACGAGGCGATCGGGCGCATACTGAAGGTTGCGGGGGAAGGGGGCAAGTGTAAATCGAGTGTTTATTGTGTTGAATCATGCGTCGAAGTTGAAAAAGCAAATTTTGTCTTGATTCAATAATCCTAAAACTATTATATGTCTCTTTAAAGTAATAAAATAAAAATGACAAATTAAACAAAATATGAAAACTTTAATGCTCGGTAGCGTGTACAGTGTGTTTCTTTTACATGTCAATTTAAAATTTTTATTGAATATTTTCTTATTGGAAAAATTAAAAAAAAAAATTGTTTTCGAATGGAAATATTTTTTTTAGCATGTATGTATGCTATACTATTTCGGGTTAACGGGAACGCCCTCTGTTAGTTAACATACTGTATATTAAAAATAGCTGAAGTCTCTGAAGAGGTGATTGTATTCATGATTAGTAAGAAACAACTAATGGGAGCAGGCCTCGTTTTCCGTCATTTCAACTACGCCATTAATGTCAGTAAAAGTTTTCGTCAAATCGTATTTTCTCTATTAAAAACCAATGTTACGTAACGTGTAACGGCTTTTTTTTTTGGTGTAGATGAGAAATCAACAATTAATGACCTCTTCCGCTCTGGACGGAGCAGAAGGGCGTGTCAGACTTTTAGTTAGTTTTACTGACTAAAACCCGAGAAGGTTGCCTGTGCGCCAGGGCCACAGTTTCTCTATTGACCAACCAGCAACCCTGACCCAGGCCGGTCTTCGTGGACCCAGCCACGATGTGCTGACATCTCTTACAGGCGCGCGTGAATCACAACGCGCCGTCGGCCCGATGTTGTGTCCCGACCAGAGCGTCTCCTGCAGTGGCTAGAGGCGTGAGGGTACTGAGATTTCTACTCCCACACACGCTCCGCCTCCTCCTTTGCCAGCATCACTGCTTTCAAGGAGTTGACGGCTGCCATGCCCTCTCGCTCCAGACAATGGCGGACCAGGGCCGGAAGCGAGAGACCGCTGCCACGAGGACACGGCTGTGCACAGCCTAAGCCGGGCAGACCTCCACAGTATGTTTCAGCCTGTCCTCGAGGCGATCGCCACAGTGGTGACACCCTGGGATATCCTTTCGCCTTAACCGGAAAAGGAACCTCATGAAACAGCTGTGTCAGGTGAGATCTGCGTCAGGCGGTAGATGAGGACACCGTGGTGCCTCTCTAGACTTCTCAAAGAGGGGACTTACCGCCACTATTGTATTGTGGCGTGTAAACGCGCCAATTGTTAAAAATAGTACTTAAAGGTTAGATATTGGCGATGTGTTTTTCGTACAATTGTCAGTTTACCCAAAGATAGAATAATTAACTTTTTAATAACTCAAAATTTGTATATTTAAATTTTGTTTCCGAACTTGATCACACAACAGCTTGGTCGATTTTTTCATGGTATTTATTCAACTCAGTTTATTATTTGATCACAAGCATATCATATAATTACATAAACTAAAAATGGTGATAAAATATTCATAATGTAGTACATACCTGAAGACGAACAATAACAGGAATTTCGATACTAAGGTTCTTCGCAGCAGTAACAATTCCTTCTGCGATGACGTCACACCTCATGATACCTCCAAAGATGTTTACCAAAATGGCGGTCACACTCGGATCCGACAAGATGATTGTGAAGGCTTCCTAAACCAGAAAAAATATGTTAGCACTATGTAAATTATGTATTATATATTTAGTAATGTGTCAACGAGACGCACCGTCACAGCCTGTGCGGTGGCGCCACCTCCGACGTCGAGGAAATTGGCGGGATCACCACCATGCAACTTGATGATGTCCATCGTAGCCATGGCCAACCCGGCGCCATTTACCATGCACCCAATAGTACCTAAGAAAACCCATCACAATATTATCTGTAAGTTCTGTTTTTTTTTTATTATTTTTAGCCTACTTTACGTCCGACAGTCCTTCTCTGTATGAGAGGAGACCTGTGCCCAGCAGTGGGACGTTAAAAAGGTTGATAATGACGTCCCAGAGCAGGGCAAAGTCCAGTTTTCCTTTCCAATCTTCTTGTCTTGCGTTATCTTTGACCATGTTGCCCCCGCGAACGTAACAGATAGGCATACCACTTGCGCCATGGTCTACAACACGTCACATGGCACAGGTTACGATGGTCTGTTGCACATGTCAACAAGTTTTCTATTGATAGGAAGGATCCTGTGGATCTTCCAAACATTCTAGGGCTTGTCTTTCCATTTCCTTGTCTTATTTTGGTCGAAGCATGTGAACTCATCGACATATAGCAACTAAGGCTCAAGCGAGATCTCGGTCTCGGAAAGTCTCGGCTACAATCCAGCCGTTGTCTCGGTTCTCGGCTAATTATAGCCGAGATTCTCGGTCATGACCGAGACTGTAAGTAGCTTTCTCAGAGAACCAAAACTGCAAAGAAATGCAAAAAATGTTGAGAATTGGTTTTCTTCCTCTTAGGGTGCTTTGGCCTGCAGCAAGAAGTTTTTATCCGCGCTGCCTAATAGCGTAGCAAGTGAACGACTGTTTAGCAAAGTTGGACAATTGTAGAGGCAACAGTCTTTAAAAGGCGAAAATATCGATTTTTTTTTTTTGTTAAGTATATTGAAATATAATGTTATTTAACATCGATTCTTAAAACAGTTGGGCATTTTAATTTTTTATTAAGCTTTTTCTAATCTCGGTCTCAGCCGAGACAGAGAAAAAAAAAATATCTCGGCCAACGAAAAGCCAATCTCGGTAGAGCCTTAATTCCAACCCATGACAGTCTATCTCGACCCTATTTTTGTGTTGTTGGTCTTTTGTATCTGTTCATCGAGAGTCCATTTATTAAAAGTCCACTGTGTATTTTTAATGAATATAATTAGGGCACAGACATATACTATGTCGTTACGTTGTTTCTGGGGATGCAAAAAAAAAAAACAAAACTGACTCTGTTGAGAACTATGTTAAGGGACAACAACTTTTGATTGGGTAACATCTCGTCAGAAGGCGTTACAACACGACAACAGAGCAATATGAATTTGGCTTTAAAATCATACCGTCGAGTGCAATGTAGTTCAAATTTGATTTAGCAGCTTGGATTTCTTTGGGATCTTCCTGAGTTGGGTCCCTAAGAGCAAACAGTTCCTGTTGTCTGAACTCAGCGTTGTCGTCAAAACGGAACTTGGCATCCAGGCAGAAGACTGAAACAAACATTGGATTATAAATTATGATTAAAAAAAAGTCGCCGTCGTCAGTCTTCAGCTTGCTTAGCCGGTTATACCCAATAGTCTGATCTCTTGCGAAAACTTTAGAGCCTCCTTTTATAGCCACCGTTATGAGTTCGGTATTTTACCGACGTAGTGATAATGTAGTTTGGCAACTAGTAATGAATAGCTAGGGCAACAACAAGCAACACTGAAATCCACCAGTTACCGAGAACCCAAAACGGATCACTCTTAAGTCATGAAACACGATTTATTTTCTATACAAACCTACTTCGGTTTGTATAAACCCTTATACAACACATTTTTTTTACAAAAAACAAAATCTGATATTCCCAACATTTTTTAGTTTCGTGATTATAAATACGGAGAGCAAATAATTATTTGCTACTAGCTTTCCGCCCGCGGCTTCGCCCGCGTGGAGTTCGGTTATATCGCGCTTTTTAGATTTCCCTCGGGAATATCAATTTTTTCCGGGATAAAAGGTAGCCTATGTTCTTTCTCAGAGTCTAAAGATTGTTTGTGCCAAATTTCATTAAAATCGGTTGAGAGGTTAAAGCGGGAAAGCGTAACAGACAGACAGACAGACAGACAGACAGACAGACAGACAGACAGACAGACAGACAGACAGACAGACAGACAGACAGACAGACAGACAGACAGAGACAGACAGAGACAGACAGACAGACAGAGACAGACAGACACAGACAGACAGACAGACAGAGACAGACAGACACAGACAGACAGACACAGACAGACAGACACAGACAGACAGACACAGACAGACAGACACAGACAGACAGACACAGACAGACAGACACAGACAGACAGACACAGACAGACAGACACAGACAGACAGACACAGACAGACAGACAGACAGACAGACAGACAGACAGACAGACAGACAGACAGACAGACAGACAGATAGACAGACAGACAGACAGACAGACAGACAGACAGACAGACAGACAGAGACAGACAGACAGACAGACAGACAGACAGACAGACAGACAGACAGACAGACAGACAGACAGACAGACAGACAGACAGACAGACAGACAGACAGACAGACAGACAGACAGACAGACAGACAGACACGAGTTACTTTCGCATTTATAATATTAGTATGGATTGTTACATTGTTTACATTTCCATCTCTTAATACCTGGTCTTTGTTTCGGCCCAGAGGCCTGATTTTACTTTTTTGCAACTTTTTGTTTCCCATTCCATTATTCTGATAAATTAACTGAAACGACGTCGAAATCAACCAATAAGAGATAAATATAGTTTAAAAAACTAAAAAAGCATGCTTTTAAAGAATATCAAACGAAAAGTTAAAAATATTTTTAAAATTTAATTTATGACAATCCATACTAATATTATAAATGCGAAAGTAACTCTGTCTGTCTGTCTGTTACGCTTTCCCGCTTTAACCTCTCAACCGATTTTGATGAAATTTGGCACAGAAAATCTTCAGACCCTGAGAAAGGACATAGGCTACATTTTATTGAAAAAAAAAAATTAATATTCCCGAGGGAAATCTAAAAAGCGCGATATAACCGAATACCACGCGGGCGCTGCCGCGAGAAGAAAGCTAGTACTAGTATAAATGAGAAAAAAGCGTGAGGCGCTTTGTGCCATAATTTTTATATATTAAACGCTTCACGCTTTTTTCTCATTTATACTTAGTAACTATTGTTTTGTATAATATTGTCATAAATTATATTTTAAAATTATTTTTAACTTTTTAGTTTGATATTCTTTAAAACCATGTTTTTTAGTTTTTAAACTATATTTCTTTCAACTTTTTTATTCTTTTTTAAAATAATATACGTAACAGGAACGCTTAAGTGGTGCTCATTTTTTTTTACCAAACTTTTCTTGATCTCCAACAGACAGAATAGCAAGTGATATGAATAATGATGCGTTACCCAAGTAACTAAATCTAAACTAAATACTTTGCCTGCACAAATTAATACCGCTCGGCCAACGAACGTACTGAAAACGGTGGGACATTTTACAGTAATGAGCCGCTCACTCGTATTCCAAAGAGTTAGAGATGGACAAACAAGGAAGCAAACATACAAGTGAAGCTAGTAAAAAGCATGTAATCAAATGGGAATCCCAACCCGAAATCTAAAAGTTGAAAAAGAAAACATTCATTTTAACATTCGAAACTATTTAAAGAATTAGTAATTATAATTAAGTACTTACATTGGCCAGTAATGGCATCTTCTGCGTATGGGTTCACCTCAACTAGGAGAGCGTCTTTTTTCACAAAGACGTCATACAAACTTCTAACCATAGCTGCTGCTTCAGCGGTGTCTAGGCCAATCTAAAATAAATGCTGGTAAGTATAAAAAGCTTTCCATAAATGAAATATCTATATAAATTTTCGATTTACATTTGAAAAACAGGCCTCCTTTTTACCAGATCAACATTTGTTTATAGTAAAATTCTTAGTGGCCCTTTTCTTCTCTTTAAAACCAACCAGCATAAAGGTTGGTGTAGCAATTGGTTGCATTGAGGTTATGGGTCACTGCTCACTACCCAATGTCGAGCTGTGGCAACACCCAGGTCGTCTAGTATGAAGTGTAATTTCTCAAATTACCTTGGTTAAAACACGTTTAATTTGATCGTCCTGAAGTCCTGCCATGATGTCGATAGGTTCGTAAATGATAGCTTCAGGATTCGATGCAGCCACATCTTCGATGCTCACACCACCTTGAGAGGATGCAATAATAACTGGACCCTTAAAGCAACAGACATATAATTATTAAAGTTGTGACTATTTATAAAAAAATATTGGAAACGAAATCTTATCCACTATATAATGAGGTTTAGAAGTCATACATACATTAAAGCTGCGCTCCATCATGACGGCAACGTAAAATTCTCTACGGGGGAACTTCCGCTCGGTCACCATAACCTTATTGCAGATACGTCCCCCTGCACCAGTCTGCTTCGTGACTAGGTACTGCTTCAGCATCTTGCTGGCTAGCTCACTGGCTGCTTCGGGCCTACATAGTAATATTAAGTACAACTTTCAGTGAATAAACAATACATGTATTCTGGATAATTTGCAGAAGATGGAGATGAGATTTGATGGTACAGCCAACATAGTTCATAAATAGAATCTTTCAACTGGAATGCAATTTTATGTATATAGTACGGGTTTAAGTTATTAACACGTTGGCGGACAGTACGCCTCTCGCCATCAGAGTTGAATAAAATCAGTACGCTAAACGACGAGCTATGTTGTACTGTCACCACATGTACGTGTATATATCCGTTCAGTCATATTATATGGTTTTTTAGTCATGCTTTGTGACACTACATTCATTGGAATTGTATGAAAAAAAGTAGTGTCTCAGCAGCTACAACCAGTGAAATAAGACTGTGCACGAACATGTTAAAGCAGCTAGAGCATACTAGAGCAGAATTGATACCATTTAGCAGACATAGTGGCAGATTGAATAAAGGCAGGGTGCGCTAACACTTCAGCAACATCACCTCACAAAATACAGTCAAATTCAGAACCTTCTCTTTTTTCCTAAAAACAGTTAAAAACAAACTCTTTAGAGTATGACAGTCTAAATAAAACTGATCTTTATCCTCAATGAAAGATGGTTGCTGTTATGTTGCTACTTATGGAAGTAAAATAACTTTGCAAGGACTGCAACTTGGTTCATTTCTGTCACCATGTGTGTTCTCTTTATGATTTTTTAGGGAAATAGGGGGAATTGACGCTAATATCGAAAATCAGCACACTGCATACAGAAACAGCATACAATGTTCCCAGCTCCTGGGACACAGGCCTCATCTCGGTTAGAGGGAGAGGAGGTGCAATCAGCAAATAATCAAAATTTTACAAAACGACTCACACGGGTGTATGCGTATGTTTATTTGACTTCAAGTGGAATGCAAAACAATAGCCAAATGCAATGCCTGTCGCGTCACGCACTTGGCCAATATTAAATTAGTTGGGATGAATATTTGCACATGCACTGTATAGCGCAGTATTAATTTTGCCAGTTGCCAATGTAAGTTTGCAACTTAGTAATTCTCTAAAATCTATGAAAAACAATGACTGTGGCTGCAACAGAAATGATTTAATATAGCAAAAACTTTAGACTTAAATCATTAGATATCGTATCCTTCTTATGGTCTGCTAGTATGCAAAATTTTATTAAAATATATGTTCCACTATTAACACATGTATAGGAAACTTATTAACTTACGTTTCAACCATTTTGACACCCCCTTGGAGGCCACTTTTAAAGGTGCCTCTTCCTCTGCCTCCAGCAAGTACCTAAAATAGCACAAGTTATTAGAGTTATCAAGACAACTATATAACAAAATATTATGTATCATGCAGATTCACAATTTTAAATCTTTTTAATATTGATAATACTCTTTTTTGTCTGATTATTGATAATTTTAACTTACAATAAAATATTCAAAAATTACCTGAGCCTTGAGTACTATGTCTTTTGTGTTAAGTTCTTTGGCAAACTTGAGAACTTCTTCTGGTGTAGTGGCCACATTGAATCTAGGTACAGGAATGCCATTGTCTCGCAGAAGGGTGTAGCTTATATGCTCGTGGACATTTAAATTGCGGACTTGTTGTTTGCTTGGGTAATGATTTACAGTTGCAGCCACCAGCAACTGTAATTACACATATTTAATATTATTTATTAACTACAATAAAATACTCAATACAATGTAATGTTTAACAATTTAAGTTTTCTTTTACAACATCATATTTAATTACATATAATTCATCATATTTGGGCCTAACCAAGCAAAGTTTAAATGAATTGGGTTGTATCCTAAAAAATAATTTAAAGTCCATCAAATAGATTTATAAAAAACATTGAACACATATTTTTTATTTTTTCTTTCATTCAAATATTCAGGAAGATATGTTGATTTGAAATGTCGCATCATCGCATGACGTCACGCCGTGGTACAAAATATACCAAGGCGTGACGTAATTAGCCCCCACTCCGTAACTTTAATATGCTATATCTCAGTAGTTTTTGGTAATTTCGACAAAATAAAAAATACGGGTCTTAATTTTTTTATTATCTATAAGACGGACTAATTTTTTTGATTTTCATACCTTGGATACATCCCTATTGTTGCATATAAGTGCCTTTATCACAAAAATCTGATAACATCTAATCATAAAACCTTATCATCAATCAATCAATCATAGTTATTTATAGAATTTTATATCTGCATACAAATAATTTGATTTAATAGTGAACAGTATTTTACATGATATTTTCAGTTGTATGATTTTACAAATGAATAGAAAGATAACCTATGTATATGCATGATAACAACTAAAACAAATACTGAACTTTGAACAAATCTGAACATGTGACAAGTATAACATACTTCATAGACATTACATAATTATTTAAATATAATTTTGTACGAAATACTGCGCATAAACAATAGCTTCTTTCAAATTTTCTCTATATTGGTGGATATATATAGACAGATGTATCCACCAATATAGAGAAAATCTATAGTCAACAAATTAACAAGACATTAATGAAAATGGATACTTCACCATATAGTTGCAAACACATAGTTCATATTTTTGTTTATCTTATGGGATTACGAAAGTTTTGAAAAGTTGTAAACATAATTTTGTTTACCATAAAACACATTAAAATTTGCTTCATAATTGAATGCAGTTAAACAGAAAGGTCTCAAACTACATTAAGTTGCATTTTGGTGTGAGTCCTTTGCACCAAGGTGACTAAATAAAACAAGCTTGTGTTTTGTTGATAAAATTTTGTTACCTGAAGTTGTATTCATCCAAACATTTCACAGCTGTTTCTGTATGTGTTCTGTGTGTGTTCTCTACTGTGTGTACTTCAAGAAACATCTGCTCAAGAGTGGCAGCTCTTAGGGCAACAAAATAACCAATTAAGGACTGATTTAAAATTAACTACTTAATCAAACGGCAAACAAAATTATAAATTCACAATTAAATGGCAATATAGATATTGATAGTAAAACTGATGATGTTTGCACTTATGAAGTGACAGCTACAAACTAAAAGACGCAGAATTAAACAAAGTTCTCTACACACTGTTTCAGATAGTACCTCCATCTAGGACCGAGAATCAAACAGAAAACTAAAACATAATTTTTCATGCTTTCTGGTAAAAATAAATATCGCAACAAGAACTGCTTGAGGAATTGAGGTGTTAGAAATTTCAGGGGAGTACAAGGCGGCCGTATTTCATTTAGATGTTTAATAGGTATACGTATATAATCAATCGATTATAGAATATTACGCTGTTCAAATTACCAACTACCGATGACGTAAGGTCACAATAGCTGAAAATGACAAGGTCAAATTTATAAATAAATGTCTAATTGATATCAAGGTCTACAAAAGAACAAAAAAAAATGTTTTCAATATTTTTTATACGCTTATTTGAATCTTATAAATTATATAAAATACTATATTTGAAATAAAACCTTATCAATATTTTATTGTTTCTGTGATATTAAGAACAGTAGTCACGTTTTATTCAGAAACAGACGAATAATGAAAATATTTGTGAGAATAAAATGAAAAAAATACCTTATTCGCATTTTTCAGGGAAATAATTTGGGCAAGACCAAGAGGACGGGGAAGTAGGGCCGCCATTTTTACACTACCACAGAGACATAGAGATTACAAGCCCAAATAACTTTTATGGTCATTTGCGGAAATGTTGCCACTCTTGTCCTCAACAAAATATATGTGAGAATACAAACTGATTAAAGGCATGAATGATAAAGCGTCGTTCAGACAAAATGGGTTATTGGGTGGCGAACACGTGCGTATTGAGAGGCAATCCTAATGTGATAATAACAGTTACAAGCGCGGATCCAGGGGGTCATGGGGTCATGACCCCCCCCTGGGCAGGGTCTAGGAGGACTCAGCACAGGAGGATTTTATTTAAGTACTTTGAATAGTTCATAAGTTTACTTCGTTTGACGCAAACGCATTATTCGAGAATGAACGCATCCAAAATTTAAATTTTACCGCGCTACCGCCGCCGCCACGGCCGCCAATATTCAAATGTCACATTTCGTATGACACTTGCGCGCGGTCTGTCGATATTTAGTAATTTCTTCAATAAGCCAGTGTGTGCATGTGTGTTCAAACTCAAATATTAATAATAATAAGTTTATTTCATATAAAATTGTCTTACATTACATGTCAAGGAGTCTCCATTTAGGCATAGAGATGCCTATAGTTGAAGGCTCCGTTAATTGGAAATATGAAAGCAACAAAAAGGGAAACGAAAAAACAATAAATAACAAAATGCTAGTAATTGTATGAGTGCGTGCGTGTGGAAGGTGAGTGTGTGTGTGTGTGTGTGTGTGAGAGAGAGAGTGAGTGAGTATTTGCGTGCGTGAATAAATAAAAGAAATGTGTCTGTTCAATTTAATGACACTATTAGGTCACTGGTTGCAAAAGTCCCTCTGTAGCATCGTAACTTAAATTATGTAGCCAGATTGTTAATTCTTTTTTGCATTGCAATAATTTTTTATCATAGACATATATGACTTTATTAATCTTATTATATAAAAAGGATGAGCGTTTTTTGAATTGCCTGCTAGCAAATTCGGTATTAGTTTTGGGAACCTTTAGTATGCAGTATTTATTTTTCTTTTTAGTATCTTAGCATCGTATGGTGTCTCTTTGTGCGTTTTGAGCATAATATGTAGAATGTATAATTTTCTCACTGATAGTAGATTATATAATTCGTAAAGCTTTTTAGTAGAAAATATTCTTTTTTTGAAGTACATCACTTTAATTATCGCTCTCTGGGCTCGTTCTAATTCAAGAAATCTAGATTTCACTGCTCCTCCCCATATAGATATGCAATATATCAAAACAGACTGGACCAACGATACATAAATTTCATTTAATAAATTTCTTTGATTGTCATTATTTTTATTTTCATTTATTCTCCCCGGTACAACACATCTCAACTCCCTGAATATCCAGATCAGTTTGCGTACTCTGGTTATGACCTGTTCTAGTTGAGGATGCCATGAAAGACGCTGGTCAATGATAACTCCTAGATACTTTGTTTGGGTAACTTGTTGGATAATAGGGCAATTGGTGCAAGTTTCTGTAGTAGTTTCACACATATGGATTCTTAAATTAAATTCTTTTCCTGGTTGAAGTTGATTGTAAATATTAAAACAAATGTAGTTGGTTTTGCTAGTGTTCAAAGTGAGAAGGTTTTTTTTTAACCAAGTTGTAATAAGAGCTAAACCTTCTTCTGCACAGTTTTTAACTTCATCCCATGTTTTACCTGAGAAGACGACAGTTGTATCATCGGCGTATGAGAATACAGCATATAGAATCTAGAGAATATAGCATTATGAATGTTCATGTTGCAGAGGTCATTAATGTAAATTAAAAAAAGTGTGGGTCCTAGTACACTTTCTTGGGGTACGCCGTATGACACATCCACATCCTCACTGACAGTTTTATTAAGTTTCACTTTTTGCATTCTACCGGAAAGATAATCCTTAAAAAGTGCAAGTGGTATTTCACGAATTCCAATTGCTTCAAGTTTTTGTAGAATAATGGAAGTAGAGACGGTGTCAAAAGCTTTTTTTAGATCCAGAAAGACAGCCATACATTTGTTTCCTTGGTCAAGTTGTTCGGTTACTAAAGAAGTTAATGCTATTACAGCATCTTCAGTTGACTTTTTTTGTCTAAATCCAAATTGGGAAGGTGACAGAATATCAAATTTATTTAAATACTGCAAGAGACGGGTATTTAACAGTTTTTCTATAATTTTAGAAATTGCAGGTAAAACGGAAATAGGCCTATAATTGTTGACATCGTCTCTATCACCACTCTTATACACAGGTGTTATAATGGATTTTTTTAATGGGGCTGGAAAAACACCTTTTTGAAAGCATAAATTGGCTAGATGCGTGATAATTGGTACAATTTCATTTTTAGCTAGTTTCAAAAAACCAGTTGGTATATTGTCCCATCCGGGTGCACTGTCAGATCGTAAGCTCATTAGCGTAGCACAAACTTCGTGTGGATCGTTATCTAGAAGAACCATTGAGCTTGATAGCGATGGCGTTTTATTAAGGAGTTTACAAGATAAGTTAGAGCCAGATGCGATGTTTTGGGCCAGATCTCTGCCTATACTCGCAAAACATTTATTTATAAAATTAGCAGACTCCATGGGAGATGATTTAACCTGTAACAATTCCAAGCACTCTTTTCGTGGTTTATTAGTATAAGTGATGTTTTTTTATATTTTTCCAAAGAAGTCTATTGTTATTGATAGCACTAGTTATTTGTTCCCTATTATACTTTCTTTTTAGCTTTTTTATGAGATTATTGCAATAGTTTCTATACCTTGTATATGTCAGTTTGGCAATTTCATTATGCGGATCATTTGGCGCCTTTTGCTGTAAAGCATTACGATTCCGAATACATCTCAGAATACCTGGTGTTATCCAGGGTTTTAATAAACGTTTACTACTTGGTACGGTAATAGTACGTGTATTGGCAGTCAATGATTCCGTTATTTTATCTATTAAAGATATTATAACCACAGTAGGGTCATCAATTAATAGAAGTTCAGTTAAATTTTTATTTTGCAAGCATAGGAGAGCATTGTCAAAGTCTATCGTTGTTTAATTTTTATATGTAGCGATTTTGTTTTTTGTTTTTGCCAAGGAAAGAAAGGTGGTGTAGTGATCTGTAGTGGTAGTGCGTAAGATAGCTATAAAAGCAGATATTTTTTTTGGATTAATTTTTAACATAAAATGATCAAGACAATTTTTTTCCCTAGTAGGTAGTGTATGCCCAGCCAGAATTCCATATGATGATAACACAGTAAGGTAGTTTATTCTATTTTTATGCTCGTAATGTTGCTCTGTTTCCCTAGATATCAAGTTAATATTTATGTCTCCTGTAATCACAATGTTTTTTTTTTGTATATTTAGTGATTCTAAATGTAAGCTTAAAGAGTCAATAAAATTATCTGCGTTTAATTTTGCAGGGGACCTGTATACACCTAAGACAGTGTTATTTAGTATATCAATTTGTAAGCAGGATGCGTGTAAGAGCTCAACTTCCGTAACTTTATGTTTTAAAGACTTTTTCACATACGCGACGACTCCATCATTTTTATTTGTGAGGTTTGTGGTATAATAACAGTTATAATTATCTAGTTGCGGAATTGGTTTATTTAAATTAAGTTGGCATTCCGTTAATATACTGATATCTGGTTCAAATTTAAGACTAGACAATGAAAGTAAAAATTCGTCAAAATTGCAGTAAATGCCTCTAATATTTTGAGAAATTATAGTCAAATCATTATTCTGAATGGATATGTGTTTGACGAGATCTGTACAGTCGCATGTGACCGATTTAGCAAGCTGTATATTGTCTATATCTTGTAGTGTCTGTAATGAATTACACGCGGTAGCCATTTTTAAAATAATAGGCAATTCTTGTCCTTGCTGGCCATTGCTTAAAATGTGTATACTGTATCAGTGTTCTTGCGCTTGTCTTATGTGTGTTAGTGTTTGATAGGGCATAATATGTCTTTAAAGAGTGTCTAATGTAGATGTGTAGTGTTAAGTGATTGATGGAATTATGAGTATTTTTTTGTTTCTTGTAGATGAGATTACAATAAAAAAATATAAAATTTTTGCTTGACTCGATTATAGTGCAGTGCTTTCTGTCCCGGATACATTGGACGACGCTTCACTACTGGGCTGTCTTGCCTTGGGACCTACTGAGTAGGGAACTAGAGCATCGACCACTTCTTTACACGCGAACGTTTTTGCATTCCATTGCCTCTTCATACCTTCTCTATAAACCTAAGTGATTCTGAACCAAGCTGGCTATGTCGGTCCAACGCAGTCCACCACAAAAGGGCAAAAAGAATATAAGTGAGCGAACTAATGTATTGCAATATGAACCTGAGCAGGATTTGGAAGAAATTGAGCATGATAATATGTCCCTCAGGACTAAAAAAAGACGAGCTTTGAAGACGCCTCCTGAAACTAAAAATACTAAAAATGCGAATGCCACGAGTGTGGGTGATGTTATGCAACAAATGCGTACTCTGTTCAGTTCTCTGGAGGCGGAACAACATTTACGCTTTCGAGAGCTGCAAACGACCTTAGAGAAACAGAGTGAAGAGATTAAGGAAAGTATCAGTTTCTTATCAGAGAGGTACGACTTGGCTCTGAACAGAATTGAATCGCTGCAAAATGAGAGGAAGGAAGACAAGAAACGTATTATTGCGTTAGAGGAACGGGTAAATTATTTGGAGGGGAAAACCTGTTCCACAACAATTGAAATTCGAAATGTGCCAAAGCTGATCTCCAACCAGAATAAGTTTGAGGGAAAAGAAGACCTTAGCAAATTTATTTCTAACCTGGGCAAGATAGTAGATGCTGAGATTAAGGATACTGATATCAAAGATATCTTCAGAATAAAGCCACATGAAAAGTCAAATGGCACAGGTACTATCATCACTGAGTTTTCTTCAGTACTAAAATGAAAGAAAAGGTTCTAACAGCTACAAAAAAATTCAACAAAGGCAAAGAATTAAATGATAAGCTACATACAGAACATCTGTGTTTTAAAGGAGAAAGAAAGCCCATATTTGTGTCTGAGTGTGTCACAAAAAAGACTGCCAAATTATTTTCTCAAGCCCGGGAATTTGCTAAAACAAAGAGCTACGCATGCTAGATTTTTCGTGGAACAGTTTTTCTACGTCTCAATGATAACAGACGCGTACAGATCAAGTCGGAGCATGATCTCACCAGCATTCAAAACAAACCGTAATTTTCACCGTTTTTACCCTTTTGTGGTTATGATTTGTATAATTCTAATTAATTTAAACATTATTATTATTATAGCTTAGATCCGGAGCTCTGCGGTCACGAGCGTCAACCCAGGTGAGAAATGCCGCGTGCTTAAGCTGTTCAGCTTGGACACAATCGGCATTGAACCATGGGCGAGCTGAGCCACCGACGGGCACGTCGCTGAAGGGGATAAAATACTCCATAGCTTGACGCACCACATCGGTTATAGCGTCCGCACAGCTCGACGGATTGTCAGAAGAGAAGCAGACCTGCTGCCAAGGATAAGACGCAAAGAAGTGGCGCATCTCACCCCAATCTGCTGACTTGTATCGCCACAATCTCCGCTCACCACGAGAGTCATGATCAGGAGGGAAGAAGGACGACACAGACTTCACCAGACAGTGGTCTGAAGTTCCCAACGGTGAGGAAACTGTTACAATACATCTGTCCGGATCAGTGGTCAGCAGAAGGTCCAGACAGTTGGCGGTATGACCAGCTACATCAGGCACCCTAGTCGCTTGTCCCACCAGCTGGGAAAGGCCCATTGATAGCGCAAAGTTACGCGCTTCTCTCCCAGCGTAGTCGGTCCTCTGGTATGGGAAGAGCCAGTCTTGATGGCACCCATTAAAGTCCCCCAGAGCGACGAACTGTGCGTCAGGGTGCCGATGCAGCACGTTATCAGCAGCTTCACTGAGTTGGTCAAATAGTCGAGTTGTCTCCTGGTCACCGCTGTGCGATCGGTAGACACAGGTATAGACAATTTTGTCTACACTCACTAGTGTCAACCAACAGCCATAAGGTCGATAGATGAGGGTCTTCGAGGTGACGGAGATGTCGGCAACAGATGTCATTGCGGACATACACACAGACCCCGGCACGCTGTAGGAAATGATGCTCCAAAGAGTAGCCCGGGTAGTTGAGGTATGCCGCATGAGACGGACATCTGATCTGGGTCTCCGTCAAGAAAAGTAGGTGAAGCTTTTCAGTCTCAAGGTGGTGGTGGACTGCATCGATATTGGAGTGCAGACCTCGAATGTTTGAGAGGTACACTTTAAACGAGAGGACGTGCGCCCGCTGTGCACACCTACTTTTCTTATTTGTACTTTTCATCTTTGATTTTAAATTGAGTGAATAGGAAGGAAGACGGCAGTTGAGCGAGGTGAAGCAATGTTAAACCCAACAACACTACCAACAATGCCGCGCCAGAGGGAGGTTGATCTGGAGATTGCGGGAACGCCCGAACCCCCCCAGGGATCGCCACCGGGTCCTCTCGTCCGGTCGCCAACCGGCACGATGGGGCCACCCTGGGATTTTTCGCAGTTGGCGGGGCAGCCTTTCGTGTGTGGCTGGCACACTACTTGGGCCCGCAACTACCTGCGGTCGGCCAGCGGAGCACCGTGCTTCGGATCCCGCTACCCTCCAGGACCAAACTCCCGACACAACAACATTTGGCACATCGTACCCGGCACACATCGCAACACAACTACTCAGACCCGTCCTCCGTACGGCTGCACCAAACATCATGCCGGAACACGACGAATCGCTTGGCGACATGACTTTGTCTGGTGGGTGGTAACTCATTTCTGCGGCTGATGTTGTGGCCTCCCACCATAAAAGATAAGACGAAAAATGATAAGACGTTTCGAAAGAAGGCGTGAAAGAAAAATTGATTTCGTTATTTAATTAGGTATTTATAAGTTAAGTACTTATTACTTATTAATTAAATACCTTCTTTTTAATTGGCCCTATTATCAAAGTTTAATTAAAACTTGTTATGGCTTGACCACGACTATGTGACCCTCCCTTGGCGGCTGGCGCCAAAGCTGGATCCGCCCTTGCCTAGTTCAGGCACGTAAGACTTAGATTTATGAATTACAATTAAGGCTAACTGTATGAATTTGTTATTTTAGAATTTTGAATACATATTTTTATTATTTATTATTATTTCTCGCCTGGGTTGACGCTCGTGACCGCGGAGCTCCGGATCTAAGCTCAAAGAAGAGAGCCTTTAACCGTGCTGCAAAGTCCTACAAAAAGGCGCTCAAGAAGGCTCGCTTCGAAAGCATTACCCATATTGGCAACAAGTTATCTGCGCAACCATCCGGTAGCAGATCTTTTTGGTCCCTTGCCAAATCGGTTGAGGCGAACTTCTGTCGGCCCTCACTGCCTCCGCTGGTTAGGCCTTATGGAACACTGGCTCATACGGCGAGAGAGAAAGCAGGTCTCTTTGCATCTCTCTTTGCCCATAATTCGCGTCTTGATACTGGCAGTGCTACTCCACCTAATTTACCTAATTGCGGAGCTTCAATGCCTGAGGTTCGTATTAGGAACAAGGAGGTTCTGAGAGTACTGTGTCGTCTGGACGTGAATAAGGCTAGTGGTCCGGATGGTATACCAGCGATTGTTCTTAAAGCATGTGCGCCCGAGTTGTCTCCTGTATTGACGCGCTTGTATCGCCTTTCATTTAGGACTGGTATAGTGCCCAAGTCCTGGAAGCTTGCTAACGTGCAGCCCGTGCCCAAGAAGGGTAGTCGTGCCGATCCTGCCAACTATCGGCCGATTTCGATCACCTCCATACTTTGCAAAATTATGGAGCGCGTATTGAACTCGCGCCTCTTGGCATACCTGGAAGGTAACGATCTCCTCAGTGACCGACAGTACGGGTTTCGCCGCAATTGGTCAACTGGGGACCTACTAGTGTATGCCACTCACTTGTGGGGCGAGGTCCTCGAGAAGAATGGGGAAGCGATTGCTGTCTCCCGTGATGTCTCGAAGGCCTTCGACCGGGTATGGCACGCTGCCCGTTTGAGTAAGCTTCCAGCGTACGGCATTTCCTCTAGCCTGACTGGCTGGGTAAAAGACTTCCTGACTGAACGGTCCCTCCGAGTTGTTGTCGAGATGATGTCTCTTCTGAGTCCATGTCAACCAATGCCGGTGTTCCTCAGGGGTCTGTTCTCTCTGCAACTCTGTTCCTGCTGCATATTAACGATCTGCTGGTGTCCGGTATCTATGGGTATGCAGATGACAGCACAGTTGTGAGAGAGATACCTGCCGGATGCTCGGGCTAGAAGGGAATCAATCCGGTTCGAAAGAGAGGCCATGGTTGAGCGAACGAGTCTTGCACTGCAGGCAGTCTCCGAATGGGGCAATGCCAATCTTGTAGTATTCAATGCCGCCAAAACACAGGCGTGTCTTTTCACCGCCAAAAGGAGCCCGTTCACCTTGGCTCCTACTTTTTGAAATGTGTCCTTGGAGTGTTCCGACCGCCTTCAGGTTTTGGGAGTTGAGATTTCCTCGAACCTTAACTTTGGGCGGTTCATTCAGGCCAAGGTGGCTGCCAGGAAACTTGGCGTTATTGCAAAGGTCCGGCAGTACTTCACACCGGGGCAGCTTCTAATGTTGTACAAAGCACAGGTCCGCTCGTGTGTGGAGTACTGCAGCCACATTTGGGCTGGTGCTGCTAAGTTTCACCTGGCCACTTTGGATTCAATGGAGAGGCGTGCGAAGAGGCTGATTGGTGACCCTGATCTAACTCGAGATGGTCTCCAAAGCCTAGAGCACAGGCGTAGAGCAGCCAGCCTTTCGGTGTTGTATAGGATGCATTTTGGGGAGTGTGCGAGGGAATTAAATGATTTAATTCCCCCATCTCCGTTCCACCATCGGACGACCCGTCGTACGGCTGGTTTCCACCCTTACGTTGTTAACACCACTGCGAACCGGACGAAGCGTTTCGCCTCCTCCTTTATACCGCGTTCATCGAGGGACTGGAACAATTTACCAGCGGCGGTGTTTCCGTCGGACTACAATTTGAATGTCTTCAAGGCTAGAGTGAATAGGCTCTTAATAAACTAGTGCGCTTTACCATCAACGATTGCGTCACTGCTTACCATCAGGCAGGATTGCGGTCAAGCGCTAGTTTATAATATACTAGCTTTCCGCCCGCGGCTTCGCCCGCGTGGAGTTCGGTTTTATCGCGCTTTTTAGATTTCTCAGTGTTTCTCTACTATATTATGCATTTATTATACATACAAACCTTCCTTAAGAATCACTCTATCTATTAAAAAAACCGCGTCAAAATCCGTTGCGTAGTTTTAAAGATCTAAGCATACATACGGACATACAGCGAAAGCGACTTTGTTTTATACTATGTATTGATATATAAAAAAAAATCCTTTCAAATATTGGTTCAATGACCTCCGATCAGCGGGCGACAGCGTGTTCATGTATCGACTTGCTTTTTCGCGCCATATTATTAAAGTTTAGTACCGATGGATGCGGCGGTCATCAACCTCTAAGCGCTTCCTTATCAACATGTACATCATGTAGAAAATGTAAAAATGAAAAATAATTTCCTGTGACTAAACTAGTGGATATATTTATATAATTTTTTTATGGGTAGACTGAAAATGTTTTGAGGTACACGATGTTTAATTTATTGTCGTATTGTCAGCACCACTCTGTATAGGTTTTAATAATCTTTGGTATAAAACAGAATAGGTAGTACTGTGTAAATGAAATAAATAAATAAATTTTAAATATTATTATTTCATATTTTAAATATTACATTTTGATGTTGCTGTTGCCGCTGTTGGCTAGTTTTTCATAGTCTGACTTATCTATATTTTTATTTTTTTCTTCAGTCCACACTCCATTTCCCGAAAAGTAATGATTCTTCTCTAGTAAATATAGAACTAAACTCAATTTTTGAGAATTGCTCAAAGACTCATAGTGTAAATTATCTTGAAACATAGGAATTTGTTTTTCTATTAACTTTTTATCTATTATATAAAGAGTATCTTTAACTTTCTTCCAGGGATACAATAATATAGGACAATTTTCATAAATCTCTTGATCCGTAAACTGTTTAGACAGTTGCTCATAAACATACTTCACTTGAAATACTGGTGTGTTCATCCAAAAAGGGTGTCTTTTTATAACATTGCGGACATGTGTCATACTGAATTTTTTTCCTAGTGACTGTGATATGCAAAACAGTAAATCTTTTCCTTTGCCTACCCTGTCACCAGGAGCCTTTTCAAATACTTCATAATGTGCCTCACTTCCAGACAGGATATTTAAACTAACACACTTTTTGTTATTACTGTACAAATTGCTCAATCGTTTCATTGCTGTTGTGTTATAGTGTATCATCTTCAAAAATCGTGGATGTTTAATAAACACACTGAATTCTGGGAAATTTCTTGCTTGTTCCAATCTCTCTCTTATTGTATGTGGACCTAAAGTATAAATACTAAAACATCTTCTTTGTGCTTCATTGCTAATGTCATATTCTTTTAAAATCTTCTTTATCTCTAGCATTGTATTAAAGTTTCTTGTAGCTAACTTAGGATGCATCCTCATAACTTCTTTGATATCAATTCCACCAATACTTCGTAAATTATGGATGATATTTTTCAAATTTTGTGGATCTACATGGATTAGATATAAGTTTGATTTAATTTTATGATTAGGTATCATAATTTGCAATTGTAATATTTCTAATGTTTCATTTATACATTCCAAAGGACGATGTTTAATAGTAGGATAAGTTTTAAGACCTCTATCAAACTCTTCTTTTGTAAGATCCAACACAAGTTCAAGATATCTCTGAATGATTTTCAAGCGCAATGAATATAATGATGTGTTATTGACATCTTCATCAATCAAGGTTGTAAGAGATGTGGGCCATTGGGTCATAAAACTTGCTAAGTTGTTTTCGACATTCATATGAGGAGGTAAATATCCTAATTTCTTTAGTTCTCCAATTTTCATCTGTTTTACTATTTTAAAGTATGTTAATAAGGATGCTGATGATATGTTTTGTATCCCACATTCCTTTAAAACTCTGTATCGAAATTTTATGGTTACTGGTAAGATTCCAAATAGAGAAGGTTCTTCAATTAGTAAGCTGTTGGAGAATCCCATCTCATTAATGGTATCTACTAAATTTTTGATTTTCTCATCATTAAGTTTAGATATTATGGGTTGTTTCATACATATATGTTGTGCTTTGCTTTCAGTTATGTTTAGATGTTTAGATAAACTTTTCACGTAACTTGTGTCTTCTTTAGTCGTTGCACATGCTTGTAAATAACGTTTCCACCTATACAAGGGGTAAATTAAATTATGTCTTCTTGAAGTCATTAGTAGATAATGCATTTATATTTTATTAAAGCTTTTTACTATAAAATTCGTTCGAAATTATGTACCAAATGTTCGGATCGGAATTCGGATACTACTTACTTTGACATTGACAGTTGATACAATGACAGCAGCTGTCTGGCTGTGTTTGTTTTTTTTATTTGGTTTCATTCTTTCCGCTCTTCTGAACGGAAAAGGCAAAGGCATAGTACGCCATACAGCCTAGACTTCAGTATGTTTTTTCTTGAGTCCTAACCTATCCTCATTTATCCTAATTTTTTTTTTGACGCTGTGTGAATGTATTTACGCACCATACCCCGAAGGGCATGTGTGGGACTCGCCCAGCCGAAGCTGGGAATACCGACTAAAAACCACAGCGGCACTCCGGCGTCGCCTTAGTGGCGGGGGACTGGGAAAAAGCGGCTACCAGCCCCCCACCGGCGATATGCCCGCCTAGTGCGGCAGGCACTCATTTGCCCCACCACAGGGTGGGGCCGTGATCAGCCACCTTCGTGGTAAGCGACTTTTTACCCGACTACGGCAAAGCAAAAGGAGGGTTATGATTTTCACAGGCTATGTATGTGTGTATGTATGTGTGTTCATCTGTTCCCTCGTAATTTTTTGATATGGCATCTCGTAGGTCGGTAGAGACCGTTACTACTTAGTCGAACTTTCCTGTGGATGCCTTAATTAAAAATTAAAGCCTCCAGCCAGGGGCATAAGACTAATTTAAAAACTAAGCGACTACGCACTAAGGGCACCCCCTGTGGGGTACGGACTTCGGCTTAGGGCGTCGCTAGAGAGGACAGCAAGGGAGGGCTGGATCTAAAGTTATACTTATTGGTTTGATGACCACGGCGTTTCCTAGTACTAGCTCTAAGAAGAAACGCCGAAACAAACTCAGAGGTTATTGTTGGGACATTATTATATTTACTGGCTCGGCTGCGGCGCGGGCTGGCCTTCATCGGACAAGGGACGGGGGAGGGGACTACTACGTGGAGCGCGTCGCGATGGACCTCGGCGGCGAGGTCGGTAGGTCGGTCTGTATTTGTGTAATGTGCTGGTGGCCCTATTGGCCTCTTGGAGGAGGGTAATGGGGTCATCGGGGTCTGTGAGAGCATGCCGAGGGCGGCGAAGGCGAGAGATGGTGGAGGGAGTGTAATTGGCAGCCGCTGCTATAAGAGGATTGCGGTGCTTGGCAGCAGTGTCAAAGAAACGCTTGGAGAGGCGTTTCATGAACTGCTGGGGATTTTGAGATCAAGATGGAGGATCTCATTACGGACGAACCAAGGGGCGTTTGTGGCTTTACGGAGGAATCGGTTTTGGATTACTTGCATCCTATGGATATGACGTGGCTTGGCATGTGCGAAGACTGGACAAGCGTAGGTCATAATCGGGCGTATGCAAGCTGTGTACAAGCGCATTTTGCACCTGAGCGATAGCTTGCTGCGCGGGTTGAGGAGGGGGTGGAGTCAGGGCCGCGCCGACTCCCGGCTGCGCCTGTGTGCGGAACCTATGAAGCGCCTCTTTTTAACCGACTTCTAAAAAGGAGGAGGTTATCAATTCGTTGAAATATGTTATTTTTTATGTATGTTCCCCGATTACTCGATGACGCCTGGACCGATTTGCAAAATTCTTTTTTTGTTTGAAATGGGTATACTTTCCAGTTGTTGGTCCCATAGTCACCAGGTCAGGATCTGATGATGGAAGACCAGAGAAATCAAGGGGAACTTTCAAAAATCGTATGGATGACTAGTGCATTTCTAAGTATTTTCATTAAGTATATTAAAGCACTACGATGTAATAAAGGTCTGGGGCAGATGTGATGATGGAGCCGGGAGACAGTCGAAGGAACTCCTCAACGATTCACAGCAGCTACCTGGTGTCTGTGCTTGATTAATTTGTATTGATAAGAGCTTTACACCTTGATGTATTGTGATTGTCATTAGGGGTTTTATGATGAAGACAAAGAACAGTTAAGGGAACTCCTCAATGGTTTACAGTAGCAACATTGTGCTTGGAATTAATTCATTTATATTGATGAGAACTTTGCACCTATATGGGTTAAAATTATGGTTTGCAATAAATCTGATGATGAAGAGTCTATGGGCAGTTGAGGCAAGTCCTCAAAAATGTACAGCATTGAAGTTCAACAATCAATTATAATCAAGAGACTGAATTTAAGTTCCGTAATCGCGTCATGTCTAGCATTGTTCATACTTTCATTTTGGTTTCATAGGAATTTTATAGAAATCGGTTCAATGGCTCCATTTTTAAACTAAAATTACGAGTAAAAATTAAAGCAAACAACATTACGTCGTTTGCTCGTCGTGTCAGCATCCAATCTAACCGGATGCAGCTGAACAGTACTCTTCACGACTAAAATGTGTAAAATAAAAACTTTTTTTAAAAAAAAAAAAAAAAAGATCAAAGACTTCCACAAGTGAAAAATAACTAATTTCGGAAGTCGGTGGTAAAAATGAATATACATAAACCAAAACACCATGACCATGAACAGGGAAGTCGGAAGTTTTTTTTTTTTTTTGTAAAAATAGTTTTTTTCTATAATAAAAGAGGTTAATCTTGCTCCAGTTGTATTGATAATTGAACAGTAAGCTAGAAAATGCTCTCTTGTTTCTTACTTTCTAGTTTCTGTGTTAAAATTGACAAATCTTATACTAATTTGTTCTACGTGTGAAACTTCAGGAGTAGGTACAATCTAGTGTTATTGAAAAATATTTATTAATTCGACATAAATAAAATTGAAAATTGAAAAAAAAATATCATTCTTTTAAAATATCCCAAACAGAAGTTATATTTATTTGTAAAGAAAATCACATAAAAGGACATACCACTGCATGAAGCGTTTTTTGAATCAGATTTAATAACACTTTCATCGATGCATGAAACATGACTGGTTTCTGTCTCTAATGATTGTGTGGAAGTTGATGGTAGAGCCTTAAAATATTTACTTGTTTTAGTTGCATTTTTGTTACGTTCTTTTTCTTGTTTTCTTTTCCTTATTAGATTCTGGTGATCAGATAATTTCTTTTTTTTATTATGATTACTATCACTCATCATGAAAACACGTTAAAACAATTAGTAACACACAAACTAAGTATTATTTTATTATAAAAATACAATGCGCACCTTACACACACACTTTCAATCAAAATTCAAATGATTGTTCAATCAATTGTTTTATTTTAGCTATTTCGTTCGTTAAAATCGGAGAATCGGCTCGACGCCTACTACTACGGTTCAAAATAACTAATAAGTACTTTGTTTAAGGTTCAAAAGAACTGCCGCCCTTTTAAAGTTGAGATCGTATGTAATGTAAACTAAAATCCTAAGCGTGAAATGAAACCATAAACGTAAATATTAATAAATAAATAAACATTGAGAGACTTGTTCAATAAGCGTAATATAAGTATGTCTTGTTGTTTACAAGACCTATGTTGCGCCTATTGTACCTACTTACTTATCAATACTTTACTACAAAAAACAAAAATTTAGAAAACAAAAATAATTTCGGTGGCAAAGGCGGCGCGGCGCCCCTATTGACTTGGCGCCTGTGTGCGCCGCACACTTCACACACAGGGGCGGCGCGGCCCTGGGTGGAGTCGACCTAGAGCGAAGGCGGCGCGAGCGCGGACCGTCTTAATGTGCTCTGACAATTTGAGGTTTTGATCCAGTATAACACCAAGGTACTTAGCTTGCTTCTCCCAAGGAATCGGCTTGCCGTCCATGGTGATGGGACGTGGAAGGGTGACACTGACCCGCGGTTTCCTGTAGAGAACCGCTTGGCTCTTAAGGGGGTTAACTAGACAGTTGACTGCTGTTTGAAGATAGAGGCGTATTTGAACTGGACTGTATCCCGAGCAGTAGATGGCTGTGTCGTCTGCGAACAGAGCGACTTGAGCTTTACTGCTTTTCGGGATGTCGCTGGTGAAAAGTGTGAAAATGAGGGGGGCTAATACAGAGCCCTGGGGGACACCTGCTCGGATGGGGCGGGGGGAGGAGAGCGCTGCTTCGATTTTATAGCGAAAGGTGCGGTTTGACAGAAAGTCCCGTAAGATGAGAACGAGACGGTCAGGCACACCGAGTTGGTACAGCTTATAGATTAAGCCGTTGTGCCAGACTTTGTCAAACGCCTTCGCTATATCGAAGTAAGGTCTTAATTGTCCGCTGGTTATAGGCTATATAGGGTTTCACAAACTCTAATGTGGCGCCCTCTATCGGACAAAACATACAGAGTAAAAAAATAAAGTTTAGATAAATATGTCGTGTTTGGTATCATTTTAAAGCGTTTTACTTGTACATTTTGAATATATATATTGTTAGCGATCAGAAGTGGTGTTTATTAAAAAAAACAAATCGGGAGGTAAACACTAATGTTCGTGTATTATCAATTTGAATTATAATTACAACCAAAACTTATAAGTTTAGTTAAGAACAAAATAATCACCGAGTACACAATAAAATGTGAAATGATAGCAATCAGCTATTAATTAATACGGAAAATATAGGTCTCACAGAGTTCGGGCGGTGTTACAGCTTCAAGTGACGATTCTAAAAAGAGAACGAACGCGGGTATGCCGCGCCTTTTATAGTAAGCTATAGGTGGGGTTGCCAACACGGCCTCTCCTGACACTCTGACGTCCTCGTCAGATCCATAAGATGATCCCGCCTGATCTGTAGTAGTGCCTTCCAATAAGGCACTCGAGTCTCGAGTCTTCGCCATCTTCACGCAGCCAGCAACATCTTCATCTGAAGCACTCTGCAGCACGTCGAGCGTCTGCTCGCCAACTTCGTTTGGAGGAGTGGCGGGCACACTCGAAGTACCAGAGGGTCCAGCAGGAGTATCTGGAGGTTCACCAGCATCATCGGGGTTGTTGCATCGCAATCTGCATGAAACAAAGTCATTAAATAATCATGAAGACATTTCAGATTGCCTATTCTTTTACTCTTCACGCGTTCAAAGCCCTCATACAAAAATACACTCTCAAACAAGATACAGACACTCCACTTTCAAAAGTATGCATACTTCTTCAGACACATGTCCGTCTCTTTCTTGTTCATACTTGAACTTTTACAAGTTCCTCACGTTAAAAACGTGTACCCAGGACTGAGCCTGCCAAGACAACGCCTGATACGCATACATAGTACACGTAACCCGGGACAACACCCGATGCGCGTTCAAATAACATGACTTCCAGGATAACACCTGAGCGCACACACAGTACGCGCAACTCGGGAGAACACCCAATACCACACTGGGCATACATCTGCCAAAACCAGGCACTCAGGAACCAGGACGACAGCTGTTACTGTGCTGCATCAGCTGCAACGGTCTCGGCACCGTCGCGCGCCCAACAATGGTGACCTGAATGGTAGTCAAGGTCATTGGTTCCAGCATCTGTAAAGCTACATGTTTTTTATCCTAGCGTCTAGATATGTCGGACAGATTGAGAGAATGAAACCAAATTATTAAAAGCAAAAATATAGGGCAGCGGGCGTCCCCACAATCCTTTATTCATGCTGCATACTTAACCACGATTTCAACCAATACCGTTGTTGTGCGACAACGCTTTAAAGTTGGGCGACATACGCCATTGATGTGATTCACCACGCAGCTAGCACCACCGCAAAGCGCTTCCTGCGCGCTTTCTAAGCGAACCCTGCGCGCTCTCCAAGCGCACCTTGCGCGCATAGCAACAGCCAGCACTGTCGCGCGTTAAGCAACAGCCAGCACGGTCTCGCGCCAAGCAACAGTCAGCATTGTCTCGCCCCAAGCAACAGTCAGCACTGTCTCGCGCCAAGCAACAGGCAGCACTGTCGTGACAGCGCCTCGTCCAGCCGCACGTGCCCGTTTGCAGCGCACTCCTGTAACACATTCCTGAAGCGCACGCCTGTAGCGCACTACTGCAGCATACTTTTGCAGCGACTGATCGGTTTGCAAAGCCGATCAGCTTCCAGAGGCCGTGGTGCATCACAACGGATACAACCAACGACAGAGAGGCCGTGGTGCATCACAACGGATACAACCAACGACAGAGAGGCCGTGGTGCATCACAACGGATACAACCAAAGACAGAGAGGCCGTGGTGCATCACAACGGATACAACCAACGACAGAGAGGCCGCGTGGGTGCACCACAATAGATGCAACCACCGACAGAGAGGCCGCGTGGGTGCACCACAATGGATGCAACCACCGACAGAGAGGCCACGTGTGTGCACCACAATGGATGCAACCACCGCCAGAGAGGCCTCGTGGGTGCACCACAATGGATGCAACCACCGACAGAGGCAAACAACTGCTATTCTCACGAATTGCAGCATCGCAACAGGGTCCAAAGGCAACTTGCCCAAGGATAAAATCTTCAAGAGTGCCACACAGCCGGGCATGTCATGATCTAGCTTTCCCATGGACTGGGAATAAAAGATCACAAACACCAGGTCACCTTCCTGAAACATTAGAGGGGGACGTCTGTCCCGGTTAACTTGAGCGTCCATTGCCGCCCGATTTCTAGCAAGCCGTTCGGTCATCCTTTGCCTAGCAATCTCCCTTCTAAACTTACAATTGTCTGAAGCAGGAGTAAGTGCGATCTCACGCACTAGGACTCGAATCGCTGGTGTCACATTCTCATGACCAACTAAGAGGTTTCGAGGAGAAGTTGTGTGGTCCTTTGTTGAATCAAGAATTAGTTGAAGACGCCACAACTCCTCAGACCATTCAGCTTACTTGAAAGCTACTTCAATCAAGCATATTCAAGATGGTGCGAACATATCGCTCCATTTGCCCATTATTTAAAGCTTGCAGACTCGAACATCCGACTTAAACCAGATATTATCAAGCGAGGTGTACCAAACAGTGAGATAACGTTCTGACAGACTTCTTTTAACGCTTCTAAATCTTAGGAGCGAATAGGAGTAAGTACATGCAGTATTTACTGAACGCATCAGTGACCAGTATTACTTGTTTGAAGCCCATTGATACAGGCAGAGGGCCAAGTGCATCAATATTTAGGCCAAGATGAAATAGGCTGAAGTGGCGCGCGTGGGACTCGTTTATGTGCAATACAAATTACACAATGACGTATGTACTTCTTAATAAATGCCCTAAGCCCGGGAAACCAGAAATATCAGAGTTAGAGTTTTATTGGCACCTATATTCGTTGCCCCTCACTAGCAATTTCTCCTGTATCGTGGGTGCGTTTACAAGCATATAAACTCACAGACACAAACAGCCAGACCGGGAACAACTACTTACAAGTAGTTGTTGTAGTGGTCATATAAATATTTGTTCCGTGTGGGGATCGAACTCGCGACACGCAGCGCAGCAGTCAATAGCTTAACCACTGCGGTAACCGTGCAGTCACCTACACGACTGTTCATCGTGGAACTCACGCAAGACACTAAGGCTCTGGTCTCTATGGGATATAACAGAAGTCGCGTCTCTTCCACGTGACTGTACAGATAAAGTACCTCATTTCGTAATAATTATCGAAACTGATCTAATTCTCGCTCCAACGTAGTGAAATATCGACACATACGAAGGAATCGATGTGATTGTCGATCAAAGCCAGTGGGTACTGATCTTTGACCAGAATCTTGTTGAGAGCTGGAAAGTCCACGCATATGCGGTCGCAGCAGTCATTCATTTTGACCAACAAAATAGAACTGAAATAAAGAGATTCCAGAGTCGTGAATAATGCCTTTTGACATAAGGTCTCGAATGATGTCACCGACTTTCGATTTCTCATGTGACATCTTGAACAACCGATTGAATGCGCATACACCCAGTGGAAATAATGGAGGTCATAGTGCCCGAAATAATATATTGCGAGTACTAGACTTAAATGTTTTTCAATTACATTAAATCATCCACAATTAACGGGATATTGATCACTGGTTACGCATTTAACATTAGACACTACCAGAAGTCTAGAATTACGAATAATAATACGCTGTGTATTCTTGATTCGAATGTAAGTAACTCCGTCCCTATTGAGCACATCTGTGCCTCTAATAATAGGGGCATTCATGCATTTACACTTTTTTTTTTTTATTTATAAACTAGCGCTTGACTGCAATCCCACCTGATGGCAAGCAGTGACGCAACCGTTGATGGCAATGCGCACTAATTTATTAAGAGCCTATTCACTATAGCCTTGAAGACACTCAAGTTCCAGTCCAACGGAAACACCCCTGCTGGCAAACCGTTCCAGTACCTCGGTGTACGCGGCATAAAAGAGGAGGCGAAACGCTACGTCCGTCTACCTTTAAGGAGATGCCTTCCAACTCGATAGTTAACGTTACAAACGATTCTACGTTTCCTAGTGCACTTTAAATATTCAACTAAGTACTCAAGAGGATATTAGAGACACGCCTATAGCGCAACGATCAATTATCCATAATATCGTTACGCTGTGAGCTAGCGGCACAAAAATAAACGTTGCTTCTACTGCCTTGCTGATCAATGCGCTGTTTCGCAAAACGACTTAATGTCATGACCATACTTGTTACAATAAGCGCAAACAATTGAAGGATTAGGCCGTCTGTTATTCGGCTTGTGATTCGAACTAGTACTTTTGGTGATAACGGGCTTTGTTTGCTTAGTGCAAGCAGCCAGACTATGACCAGTATCTCCACACACGAAACACTTGGCTTTCCTAAAACTAGGAGCATACTTCATACAAAATTCCAGCGGAATCGATTTTCTTAACATATAAAGGCTTAACGTCTTATTTAAAATTACTGCATGTACGGTCATTACGCATCCACTTATTAAGCCACAACTTGGTTTCCCCCTTCAAACAGTAACCTATCCTAGAAAGGTATTCACGATCGTCACACTTATAAGTAACATGTGTTATAAATTGCATACTTCACCGTCTTGTGTGTCCTAACCATTAGGTGTTTGACCGTGTGCTCTGACTATTATCTGTAATTGATTATCTGTGGTAACTTCCTCTTCCCGTCACCTTTCTGTCTGTCCGGCTAGCTACTGCCTGCATGTGTTACTGTACTAGCCCCGCACGATGATATTGCGACTGGCGGCCATCTTGGTGACGTAGTCGAACTCGGACCGTCGGTACCGTTCGCAAGTTCAGTCCGCGCTATACCCACTTACGCACATCGAATATTTTTGTTAGCTTTTTGTTTTTGTTATCCTGTTTTATTGTTGTTCTTGAGTTTTGTTGTTTAGTTTTGTTAGCTGTTACTCGTTAAAATGAGTAAAAAATTAATTAATAGTCGTGCTCGTGAAATTATAATTAAAGTGGACAATTATTTTGTTAAGGAGAAAGAGGACTGTAAGTTAGTTCTTGAAAGTATAAACCATGCTTTAAAAAGTGCTTCGGACATTTTAATACCGAAGCAACTGCTTATAGTTATTAAAAATATTTTGCAAAATTCTATCAAAGTCACGGAGTGTGTGGCATGTGCCACAGGCGTTGCAAAAAATACTGTGACGAAATTGAGACGAGAGCATGAGTCAGCAACAGCCAGTGGCAGCAAAATGAGAACTCCTACTAAAGGAAAAGACAAAAGAAGAAATATTTCGACGGGTTTTCCTTAACAGCTTTAAGAAATATTATAGATTCAATGTATACGGTGAGGAGAGAAATACCCACAATGCGCAAAATCTTGGCGGCTTCAAAAGTAGACCTTAATTATACTGGCAGTGAAACTACATTAAGAAAAATAATTAAATGTGATTTAGGCTACCAATTTAAACGATGCTCCCAAAAAAGACTGGCCCCAATTTAAAGACCCCAAATTCAAGCGTGGAGGGCTAAATATTAACGACGTATGAAAGAAAATTACTCGCTTGGTGAAAAATAAAAGACAAAAGACCCGTTATTTATTTAGAAAAATGTTGGCAAACAGCAACCGATGGAGTGAGATGGAACGACAGCCCCGGTCGCCGATGGATAAAGAAGTTAATGCGGTTTTGTTGACTATGCCCTTTTAATGTTTAAAGCAGATACCAAAACAGGGGATTACTATGATCAAATGAATGCTGAGAATTTCACCAAGTGGCTTACAGAAAAATTAGTACCCAACATACCACGCAACTCCAAAATTGTGTTGGACAACGCCCCTTATCACAGTAGGGATGAGAATAGGCCACCAAGTATGAACAATAAAAAACAGTTGATTGTTGAGTGGCTACAAGATCACAACATCGACTTTCCCAACGACAGTACAAAACCTGAACTGTATTTATTAATTAAACGGCACAGACCGCCGAAAAATTATAAAATTGACAAATTATTAGCTGGCAATGGCCATGAAGTCGTTAGATTACAACTGCGGCCTCAACCCCATTGAGTACATCTGGAACCTGGTAAAGACGAGGGTGTCAGAAAAGAATGTGGAGCAGTTGGAAAGTCGCATTGAAGCTCTGACGTTGGAGGCGTCGGAGTCAATAACTCCAGATGACTGACGAAAGGAAGTCAATCATGTTAAACGGCTTGAAGAGGAATATTGGAATAAAGACCGAATAACTGACGAGTTATTTGTCATAAATACGGCGACGACAGTGAATCGGAAACGACAGACACAGAAAGCAGTTCTGATTCGGAAGACTACATACATTTTTTTACATATTATCCTGGTTTTATTTATAAGCTGATAGATGTAGGTAGTAATTAAAACATGACTACTACACAGTGGACTCTGGTTCAATTCCCGCTCGCAAATTAACAGAAATGTAGTTAGAAAAAATAGTATACATGTAAGAAAGATATACGAATAAGTATATTTTTCTTACGTCTACAAAAATTATTTCCTTGAAATTTTTAATAATGAAAGTTTGTTTGTCAGAATATGGATGAGTAGGTAACCCTTAACCCTAATATTAATTTATACATACACTCTTTATAAAGAGTGTAATAAAATTATATAATACAAATAAACCCATCCCTAATATTAATTTTGCATTTAACATTCTTTTGCTAGCTGTCCTTTTGTGTGACAGATGACGTCACAACGCTGTTATTGTGACAAGGTTCCATCGCAATATCATCGTGCGGGGCTTATATATCTTATAATATTAAGTTTAATACGTTCTATAAGATTTGTATAACCTGTTCGACAATTGTAATTCGCGTATGTTATTCATGAGAATACAAAACGAATTCAAGCTGAGATCCTGATTGTTTTATTGGCGAGGGAAGTCCTTAATCACAAAGCTAGTGGCTGCGCTGCTTCTATCTGCAACTACGTTTCGCAAACCGCATCTCATCAGGTTATGTGCCCAGAAACGATTAGCGGTGATTACTGTGATTATCGTCGATACAGGTAAACTCATTGAAAGAGAACATGCTTGGTCAATCTCAAGATGGCGTCGTTTCGACGGCAGCGGCCGCGCAGTCTGCGTCCGCGCCTGTCAACAACTATATGGTTGGAAATGGTCACATTGAGAAGCTTGAAGGCGTGTCTAACTTCAATTCATGGAAGTTCGCGATGAAGCATACGCTGAAGTTGGAAGGTTTATGGAACTGCATTGGTAGTGCAAGCACGTGTGATCCTCGGTTGGACGAACGCGCTCTCGCACGTATATCTTTAACCCTTTAACCGCCATGTCACTGATCCCTTTAACGTACCTCCAGCGCCACGTCACTTCAGGTATAAGTTGGAACAGTGTTGGGAATACTCAATATCGATGCATAAATTCTTTATTTATTCACAATTTTAACCTTTCGACAATATTTACTTTTATACTGCTCATACATACATAGAGGCATTATTATGAAAATATAGGTATATACCTAAACGTAATAACACTACAAAATCTGTTGTTATTACCCTACCTACCGAGGTACCTTCTTAGTATTACGTAATTGCAGTCTATGAACCTATTATTTAAATTTTCGGTTAGTATCCATGATGAAACTTAGTAGGTATGTTACAAACAAAGACAATTACTTGTCAAATTAAAATATCGATTTAAAAAATAAATTTAACTTATCAAATCAACATCACTTTCTATGTTGAGAACTGTCGTAGCTTCGCAATTCATGGTTGCAAAATATTTAATAACTTTTCGTCTTCACGAAACACGAAAAAGGCCTACAACACTAGTTGCACTGAGCGATAAAGCTTTCCCGTGATTTGACGGGGATGGCGCTGAGGCAACTCACAATACAGCGCGATTTAACCTTGAAGCTCCTTGGCCGCACGTAATATAACGGTGACGGCTACCGGCGAATGTCTGCACTAGTGAGGTACCGTCTAATGAGATTTTTATATTTTTGTCGCAAAAATTAAACAATATTAAACTTAAATACATTTTATTGTGTACAGATTTTTGTATCAGAGTAACTCTATGGTTATTTTGTGGTGAAAGTACCCACTTTCATTGCAAATAGAGATAGTAATTTCTAAAGAGCCTTGTTTATTGTTAAACAACCTATAAAATATTTTACGAATTTGCCCCATCCCTAGTACTCGTAAAATTACGTGACTGGAGATACAGGTAAGGCGACCAGTGATCACGATGTATTTAAATCTCAATATTCACAATATTTATCATTCAAAACATTGAAAAATGTCAATAACAATAACGATTATACCCTATTTCTTATAGTTGACACATTTTATAAGGAGTTTGTGTACTATTAAGAACTTATTAGATAAAATAACGTAATTATAAGTGTTGGCGGTTCGGGCACAGATTTCAGAGCCCGTAATATTACGTTGTTGGCGGTTAAAGGGTTAAGTGTGAAAGCCAGCTTATATCAATTATTATATGGTACAAAAACTGCAAAGGAGGCTTGGGACAAGTTATGCAAAGTTTTTGAAGTTAAAGGGCTATTTCGCCGCGTAGAGCTGCTTCGACAACTACACAGAAAGAGCTATAAAGATTTTTCAGATATGACATCCTATGTGGAAAGTGTTTTCACCCTAGTACAGCAGTTGGCTGATATAGGAAAGATAATAGATGATAGTGAGGTTGCTGAAATATTATTGTCCGGGCTACCGATGGAGTACGACAACCTGGTGACGGCGTTAGAGACGGCAACTCTTACTACTGAATTATCATCGGAGCTTGTACGGGCACGTCTACTTCAAGAGGAGTCGCGGCGTCGAGGTATTGCTACATCTGATGACAGCTGTAATGCAATGATTGCGACTTCTACAAAACAGATTACCTGTCATTACTGTAAGAAGCCGGGCCATATAAAATCACGGTGCTTCAAGTGGAAACGTCTTAAGAAAATCAATGGCAAGTCTGAACAGACTATGGTTGCTACATCTTATTTGTCTACTGAGCAAAGTGATCAATTTATTGTGGACAGTGGATCTTCTTCTCATATGTGTAAAGACATAAGGTACATGACAAATATAAGAAGTAGAAAGACTGTAATTTCGTGTGCCGACAAAGAAACAAGTTTGGAAAGCACTAGTATTGGTAATGTAAATGTGAACTTTAATGATTATAATATTAAATTAAAAAGTGTAATTTATGTGCCAAAATTATCTGAAAACTTGCTCTCTGTAAGTAAACTGTGTGAGGATGGGATGACAGTAGTATTTGATTCTGATGGCTGTCAACTGTATGATAGATGTCAAATCCAAGGTGAATGTGTGATGAAAGCTAGTTTGTGTTCTGGTGTATATAAGATGAACTGTACCGTTGCAAGAGAGCGGTCGATGGCTGTCCTACATGAAGTGCAGGAAGCACAGACTGCTGGTGTAGCTGGATCTAGTAATGTGGATGCTAATCTGTGGCATAGAAGGTTGGGTCATTTGAGTTTTAATGGTATTCGTTTGCTTGTGGGGGATCCGACTCGGGGTGTGTCTTTACAGGAAGAGAAGGGCATTAATCCCTGTAGCGTCTGCCTGGAGGGGAAGCCTGTGGCCAGGGCTTACCCGAAAGGTGAAGCAAAGCGTGCGGACCGCCTACTGCAGACCGTACACAGTGACTTATGTGGACCTATGTCAGATCACAGCTGGAATGATGCAAGGTATTTATTGACATTTACCGATGATTTCTCAAGAAAAAGTTTTGGTTATTTGTTAAAGAATAAATCTGAAGTTCTATCTTGCTTTATACATTTTAAGAATTTTGTAGAAAAACAGACTGGCTTGTTCATTAAATGTTTACGCTCTGATAATGGGGGTGAGTACTGTAATAACAGTTTGAAGGTCTTCTTGGAAAAAGAAGGTATTTCTCACCAGATGACCGTACCTTATTGTCCTCAGCAGAATGGTGTTGCTGAGCGACTTAATAAGACACTTATGGAAAAGACTAGGTGTATGCTTATACAGGCAGGTCTCTCCAATCGTTTTTGGGGCGAAGCTGTTATGACAGCTTTGTATTTGAAAAATAGAAGCCCTACAACGGTACTTGGTGGACAATTGCCACAGGAGGTTTGGTCTGGACACCCAGTTGATCTTAGACATCTCCGTGTTTTTGGATGTATAGCTTATTCATTGATTCCTAAGTCAGTTCGCACAAGTAAATTAAATTCAAGGGCGAAATTGTGTATTTTTGTCAGTTATTCAGAGGTAACAAAGGGGTATAGACTGATGGAGCCATCGAATCCTAAGAAAGTTATTTTGTCTAGAAATGTTAGTTTCATTGAAAATAAATTTTATAGACAATTGAAATGCAATGACATTGACAAGGGATTAAGTAATATTAATAAGAGTGAAATATTAATTATTACTGAATATAATGATGAATTAAATAATAAAAATCTAATTAATTTAGATAATGAGAATTCAGATCACTTGGAGAAATGTGACAATTTTAATGAGTCTGAGAGTGATGTGGGTGAGAGTTCTGGACAGCTTCAGAGACTGCAAGCGCAGCCGGTCACTCATGCTGAGTCAGCTGTTCGAGGGGAAGGTGTGACTAGCTCGGATGTATTGGATTTCCATCATCCTGATGGAGCTGTCGACTGCCAGCCTCGCCGTCGCCCGGTTCGCACTACAGCTGGTAAGACACCTATCAGGTTTGGTGATTATGAGTTAAGTATGTATGCCAATCTTCTGTTTGATGAGCCTCAAACGTATGGTCAGGCTGTGGCATCTGAAAATTCTATAGAGTGGCATGCTGCAATGAAAATTGAATATGATTCACTGATGCAAAATAATGTGTGGAAGCTGGTTGACAGACCAGCAAATACAAATGTTGTCAAATCTAAGTGGATCTATAAGGTAAAACATGATACCTCGGGTCAATTTGATAAATTTAAAGCTAGATTGGTTGCTCGTGGTTTTAGCCAGAGAGAAGGCATTGATTACGTAGATACATTCTCTCCAGTGGTACGGCATTCAACAATGCGGATACTTTTCTCGTTGGCAAACCAACTCAATATGACTATTGAACATATTGATGTTACTACAGCTTTCTTGAATGGAGATTTGAATGAAAAGATTTATATGGAGCAACCGGAAGGTTTTGAAATTGGGAAGGATATGGTATGTTTACTTTTGAAAAGTATTTATGGTCTGAAACAGGCTAGTCGCATGTGGAATATCAAGGTACATGAATTGTTGTCTAAAAATGGGTATGAGAGTAGTAAGTGTGAACCCTGTGTGTATGTAAAGAAATACAAGGAAAATCTCACGATTATAGCATTGTATGTTGATGATTTTTACATATTCTCAACCTGTAACACTAAGGATTTGTTTAATTTATTGAATGCTAATTTTTGTGTTAAGCACCTTGGTAATTTAACTAGTTGTTTAGGCATGCGTGTTACTAGAAATAATAATGTTTTAATGTTGGACCAATCTGAATATATTAAGAGATTGTTAATGAGATTCAACATGGTAGAGTGTAAACCTGTTTCAACACCTATGATGGTTAATAGTAAGTTGATTAAATCTGATACTGTACAACTAGATGATGATGTTTACCAATTTAGGCAATTAATTGGCTGTTTAATGTATCTATCTGTATGTACAAGGCCTGATATAACATTTAGTTGCAGTCAGCTTAGTCAGTATTTAACTTGTTTTGAGAAGAGTCATTGGATGGCTGCTAAGAGAGTTCTCAGATACTTGGCAGGTACTATTGATTTAGGTTTATGTTTTTATAAATGTGACAATTTCAATGTGACTGCTTATACTGATGCTGACTGGGGAAATGATGTTTCTGATAGAAAGTCTTACACAGGCTTTGTTGTAAAATTAGGTGGTGATGTTATTAGCTGGGAAGCTAGAAAACAGCGTTGTGTGGCATTGTCCAGTACCGAAGCGGAGTATTTGGCTATCAGTGATGTAACTAAAGAGTTGTGTTTTGTTAGGAATTTTTTGATGGAAATTATTAACAAACACTTTGATATTGTAATTTATAATGATAACCAAAGTGCTCAAAAGTTGTTATTGGCTAAGGAATATTCACACAAACGCACTAAACATATTGATTTACGCTACCATTTTGTGAAGGATCTTATACAGAAAAATATGATTACAGTACAATATTTAGATACTAATAGTATGACAGCTGATATATTCACTAAACCTTTATGTGTTAAGAAACATTGTAACTTTGTAAAGGATTTGAATTTGATTTTATTGTCTGACTGAAAGCATCTGAGTAGATATTTGTGCATTATGTTATATGTAAGTTAATGACATGGTATATTGGATAAAGCCTTAGGTATACTATGTAAATAAACGGTTAAGTATGAGGGGAAGTGTTATAAATTGCATACTTCACCGTCTTGTGTGTCCTAACCATTAGGTGTTTGACCGTGTGCTCTGACTATTATCTGTAATTGATTATCTGTGGTAACTTCCTCTTCCCGTCACCTTTCTGTCTGTCCGGCTAGCTACTGCCTGCATGTGTTACTGTATATCTTATAATATTAAGTTTAATACGTTCTATAAGATTTGTATAACCTGTTCGACAATTGTAATTCGCGTATGTTATTCATGAGAATACAAAACGAATTCAAGCTGAGATCCTGATTGTTTTATTGGCGAGGGAAGTCCTTAATCACAAAGCTAGTGGCTGCGCTGCTTCTATCTGCAACTACGTTTCGCAAACCGCATCTCATCAACATGGACCTATCAATCTCTTGAAACAAAGAATCTACGTCGTGAATGCTAGGGTCAAAGATTGAAACGTAATAATTGTGAGTACTTACAGATTTAAGCGATTGAATTGCCTCCACAATTCGCTTTGTACCTTGTCTAACCGAAATCGCGTCAACAGAGGCTAGCACATGGGAACTCTGTTCCAGCGCTTCCGATTGCGCCAGCATAGCGTTCCAGGACTCAGTTGCTCGGCGGCACACACAATACACACACAGACGACAGCGGCTGCGGTGGTACAGACGACATCGACGGCAGCTGTGCAGGCGTCGGTGGAGGCACAGCAGCCAGCAGCGCAGCAGCCAGCGCCGCAGCAGCCCAGCGGCACGCAGCCATTGGCACAGCAGCCGGCGCCGCTGCACCCAGCGGCGCAGTAGCCACCGGCACAGCAGCCAGCGGCACATCAGCCCAGGGGCGCAGGCGTCAGCGGTGTAGGGGTCAGCGGCTGTACGGCCACGGACGAAATCAGTGGCGGTGATGCAGGCGTCACACCGTCGCCAGTCGCACTGGGCGCAGCGCCCGCTCGCAACGCAGCACGCGACAGTGCTCGCAGTCCCGTCCACAGGAACGCGGCAACGGGAGCGACGCGTAAGCGCATTCCGCGAAGGTCGGTCTCGTGAACGCCGGAGACGCGCCAACATACCAACATACAAATCACAAAAAAATTAGAACGTTCACAAAACTATTCGTAACAAAAAGAGGGTATGTAAACAAAAAGAAAATAGCCTCTTCAAGATTGAAATAAAAACAGTTAAAATTTTGTCAGGATACAAGTGGGAATGAATTTACGCATCCCACTTCTGATGTTAGCGATCAGAAGTGGTGTTTATTAAAAAAAACAAATCGGGAGGTAAACACTAATGTTCGTGTATTATCAATTTGAATTATAATTACAACCAAAACTTATAAGTTTAGTTAAGAACAAAATAACAGTCACCGAGTACACAATACAATGTAAAATGATAGCAATCAGCTATTAATTAATGCGGAAAATATAGGTCTCACAGAGTTCGGGCGGTGTTACAGCTTCAAGTGACGATTCTAAAAAGAGAACGAGCGCTTTTTTTTTTTTTTTTTTTTTTTTTTTTTTTTTTTTTTTTTTTTTTTTTTTTTTTTTTTTTTTTATATGGCATCTCAAAGTTGACCTAGAGAGGTCGTCACTATTTAACCGCGCTATCCTGTGGCTGCCTTAAATGAATTTAAAGCCTCCAGCCAGGGCTATTAAAAGCTAAGCGACTACGCTAAGGGCACCCCATAGTGGGGTACGAACCTCGGCTTATGGTGTCACTAGAAAAACAGCAAGGGACGGCTGGATCGATTTCTTATATTTGATTCGGTTTGATGACCGCGGCGTTTCCTAGTACTAGCTCTGAGAAGAAACGTCCGAAACAAACTCAGAGGTCATAGTTGGGAGTTTATATTTACTGGCCCAGCTGCGGCGCGGGCTGGCCGTCATCGGACAAGGGACGGGGGAGGGGGCTACTACGTTGAACGCGTCGCGATGGACCGCGGCGGCGAGGTCGGTAGGTCGGTCTTTTCTTGTGTATTGTGCTAGTGGCCCTATTGGCCTCTTGGAGGAGGGTTATGGGGTCATCGGGGTCTGTGAGGGCATGCCGTGGACGGCGAAGGCGGGAGATGGTGGAGGGAGTGTAATTAGCAGCCGCTGCTATAAGAGGATTGCGGTGCTTGGCAGCAGTGTCAAAGAAACGCTTGGAGAGGCGTTTCATGAACTGCTGGATGGTGGGGATTTTGAGATCAAGATGGAGGATCTCATTACGGACGAACCAAGGGGCGTTTGTGGCTTTACGGAGGAATCGGTTTTGGACTACTTGCATCCTATGGATATGACGCGGCTTGGCATGTGCGAAGACTGGACAAGCGTATGTCATGATCGGGCGTATGCATGCTGTGTACAAGCGCATTTTGCACCTGAGCGACAGTTTGCTACGCGGGCTGAGAAGGGGGTGGAGTCGACCCAGAGCGAAGGCGGCGCGTGAGCGGACCGCCTTAATGTGCTCTGAGAAGTTGAGGTGTTGGTCGAGAATCACACCTAGGTATTTGGCTTGCTCCTCCCAAGGGATCGGCTTGCCGTCCATGGTGATGGGCCGTGGAAGGGTGACTTTGCGTCGCGGTTTCATGTAGAGTACCGCTTGGCTTTTTGGGGGGTTGACTTCGATCCTCCACTTCTTAAACCAGTCAGCAAGGTAGTTGACCGCTCTTTGAAGATGGAGGCGAATCCGGTCTGGATTGAGTCCAGAGCAGTAGATGGCTGTGTCGTCTGCGAACAGAGCGAGTTGTGCCTTACTGCTTTTCGGGATATCGCTGGTGAAAAGCGTGAAAATGAGGGGGGCTAGTACAGAGCCCTGGGGGACACCTGCATGGATGGGGCGGGGGGAGGAGAGTGCTCCTTCGATTTTATAACGAAAGGTGCGGTTTGACAGGAAGTCCCGTAAGATGAGGACGAGACGATCAGGCACACCGAGTTGGTACAGCTTATAGATTAAGCCGTTGTGCCAGACTTTATCAAACGCCTTCGCTACGTCAAAGTAGACTACGCCTGTATACATACCACGCAGGAATCCTGCGTGTATATGTTCAGTGATACGTAGGATCTGTTGGGGACAGGAGTGTTGGGTACGGAACCCGAATTGCTCATTTGGAATGAGGCCCTTGTTCTCGGCGTAGGCTCTGAGTCGCTTGTATATAAGCCTCTCATAGATCTTACCGAGAACTTTAAGTAAGCTGATGGGACGGTAACTAGTGGGGTCGGCTTTAGGCTTACCGGGCTTGGGAATGCCTATCACAGTGGCTTCTTTCCACGTTTGTGGGAAAATGTTGTTCCCCAATGCACCATTGAAGATGGTGGTTAAGAGGATGATGAGGTGGGCTTGGAAAAGGCGGACCACTCGGTTGGTGATGCCGTCAGACCCTGGCGCTTTCTTGGGTTTAAGCCCTTTGACAATGTCCTGCACTTCCTCTGGAGTGATGGGAGGCAGGGGGTCCTCAGGGTCGTCAACGGGCGGGAGGGAGATTCTACGTTCGACTTCAGCGTCAACCTCAAGGAGATGAGCTTGGTCTACTGGTAGGAGGCTGGGGGAGCACTGGGCTTCTAGACAGGAGGCAAGGCATTCCGCCTTGTCATCGTCGTCGAAGACGATGGTATTGTCAGGGCGAACCAGGGGAGGCATGGTGACGACTTCTTTGGATTTTAATTTCCTCTGAAGTTCCCAGAAGGCTAGGTGAGTCGGCTCTAACTCATCCAGCATGCTATCCCAGGCAGCTTCACGCCACTCCGATACGCGTCTTTTTACAGTTCTCTGTAAATGGCGCATATGGGCTTTGTTAGCCAGACAGGGGAAGCTGCTGTAGGCACGGACTGCCGCGTTCTTCTCGGTCAGCAGTTCACGCAAGTCAGGGGGGAGTTTCCAGCGACGGTCTTCTGCCGCTGTGACCTCCCTTGAACATTCGTTCAAGACTGACTGTACGTGATCCGTGAACGAGTCGATCGCGGCTGTGAGAACGAGCGCGGGTATGCCGCGCCTTTTATAGTAAGCTTTAGGTGGGGTTGCCAACAATATATTACTAGCATTTGCTTATGACTTTATCTGTATTCATGGGCTGATTGCATATAATTCACATCTTTTCGTTCATAGCTGCTTTACTACTTATCAGAATAAAACCACTGCAGTACCATTAGAAGGGCCTTGATATTCTGTTGGTTATGAGCTATAAAGCTTGTCACCAAATTTAGTATTACGCCCTCTAGCGGACAAAAAGTTATATGTAAATATAAAATTAAAATAAATATACCGTGTTTGGCATCAATTGAAAGAGCTTCACGAGTACTTTATGTTGGTACATAATTACAGGAATGCTTTTTAGTTTATCAATTTAGCTTTTGTTAATATTATGCGCCACAAATACACTTTAACACCAAAATAGTACAAATAATAAAAAGTAAAAAAAACTAAAACCCAACTACGACAAAAAACGACGCTGAAAAAGTAATAAACAAGATTTTCAGAATACTGCACTAAACAAAGTTGTTAATTTTTTGCTAGTTTTCATGTTTGGAAAGGCGTAGTCACACGTTACATATACCTACCGTAGCACTTTGACAACGTGTCACTGCGGTTTTCCAAACGTGAAAACTAGCAAAAAATTAGCAACTTTGTTTAGTGCAGTATTCTGAAAATCTTGTTTATTACTTTTTCAGAGTCGTTTTTTGTCGTAGTTGGGTTTTAGTTTTTTTACTTTTTATTATTTTTATTTTTTTTTTCGGATGGTAATCCTCACATAAAAAAATAGGACGTCCGCCGCCCTGGGTTCGGCGACGGGGTCTGTCAGACTTTTGCTGACTAAAACCACCCCGGAGTCTCTTCTATCACGAGCAAACGCGTGAGGCCACGGGAGTTTAAATTCTTCCACGGCCCCACACCCTCGTGCTGGCCCGGTCTGTCCGGGCCCCGTCTCCTGCACGGGGTAGTGGGGTGTTAAATTACCCCGTGCATCGCCTCAGAGGCGTGTGTCGACATTCGCGCGCGCCTCCGCCTCGGGGTCTATCGAATAGGGGGTGGGGACTTCCCCATGTCCCTCGCCCCCATTCATGGGGGGCGGAAGAGGGCGTTATCCGCCCTTCTTCGGCGCCCGGTACGTCTTCTGCGGCCCGGGAAGGGAGTTGAGATCTCCCTCTCCCGTTCCGCAGCTTCTGTCGTGGAGTCGCCTTTCAGGCCTCACTTTGTACTTATTAGTGAGGATCCTGGCCCTAAACTACGACTCCGCGAAAGTACTTAATTGTCTGATGATAACTTGCATTGACTTACCGAGCTTGTAGTTGTCTCAGCCGGTACGTAGATGATGTAATGATCTGCTTCGCCTTGTTATGAGATGTGTGCCAACTATGATTATCCCATGCTCTTTGCTAACCTCTCCAGTCCTCGATCTGTAGGGATTAAGCAATCATCATTTGCTTGTTTTGGAACTAAGTGCGCAGGGTCAATCTTATTTTTATAACATGGGTTACATTTATAGTGTTAGATTGTTTACTCATATTTACTCTTAACCTCCAAATGAGGTTTGTGTGTTCCAGAGCCTTGTACTCTGGCTTAAGTACTTTGTGCTACTCAGCGATTATATTGGATGTCCCTTGTCTGTGACCCTCGCCCTGCGGCTTGGGATTTTCTTTGTTAGGCTAGAGTAACTCTACGACCCCTTTAGAACTTGCACATGTGACCTACGCCACATGTGACCTACACCCTACGGCATAGGATTTGTCATAGAGGCGATAGCAACTCTACCGCCCATGCAGATTCTTGCACATGTGACCCATACCCTGCAGTATGGGATTTCTTATAAGGCTATAGCAATCACCCTACGGCATAGGATTTGTCATAGAGGCGATAGCAACTCTACCGCCCATGCAGATTCTTGCACATGTGACCCATACCCTGCAGTATGGGATTTCTTATATTTCGTTTCAACATCAATTGATGTTTTATTTTGAACAGCTTTCAATTCTGTATCATTAGTAAGATTTATATCTATTGCCTTTTCATGAGTTTTTACCGGCAATCGAAAGGGTTGAGAATCTTTTCTAGTTTCTTGAATAGTTTCATCATGACCTTCGTCATGTTCAACTTCTAAAGGGTATAAATGTGCAATAGAGCGAGTGAAAATTGCATTTCCAACTTTGACTTGTGCTACTCGAACTAGACCATCAGAGCTTTTTGCTAAGGACACTATTTTTCCCACCTTCCAGCCTTCTCTGTTCTTATCTCCCTTTATCTGTACTATTTGACCTACTATTGGATTAAGCTTTGAAGTAATTCGTGATTGTTTAGGAGAATGACTATGTCTGTCTCTTAAGCTATGTAAGTAGCGGTTTTGAAACATTTCTTTGAATTCCTCTAGTATTATTCTAGACTTCTTCCAGCCTTTAATTAAATTTGTTTTTGTGGAAGATCCTTGTATTATTACGTCAGTTTTTGCACTCTCAAGAGTGGCACATCTGCCCCAATGAAGAAAATCGGATGGTTTCAAAATATGTTCAAGTTCGGTATCAACACAAGTTAGTGGTCTACAATTGACCACCGCTTCTATTTCCTTTATCATTGTTACCAAGTGACTATCTCTTAAAAGGTGTTTGTGAAATGTTCTTCTCATACAATGTTTTATCAGTCCAACTAAGCGTTCATAAAAACCTCCGTGCCATGGTGCTAGTTCGGGTATAAAACGCCATCTTATTTTATTCTCAACACAGTATGCTTTTGCTACTATGTCGGAAATCAATTTAAAATGCAAAGCATTATCGGAGGTTATCCATGGAGGTACTCCTCTAATTGAAATCATTCGTCTTAAAGCAAGTAGTCCTTGTTCAGCTGAAAGATCTTCAACTACTTCGAGATGTACAGCTCTAACAGCAAGACACGTGAATAAGCATATCCATCTCTTACTTGTGCCGCTATCTGTTTTGACTAATATTGGACCTAAATAATCAACACCAGTAAAAGTAAATGGTTGGCTATAGTTTTGTTGGTTGGCTATAGTTATTGAGACATTCATACTTACCGAAGGCATTGATGAAAACGGTCGTGGTACCTATAATTAAAAATAAAACTGGGGATCTCGCGGACAAATGCAATTACCGACCAATCTCGTTGGCGACTACTGCGGCGAAGGTTCTTGACTGTGTCTTGGAGAGACAACTTAAAAATCACCTCACGCTGCACGACGCTCAGTTCGGTTTCCGAACCGGACTGTCGACTGAATGTGCTATAATGTCTCTCAAGCATACGGTTAGGTACTACACTGATAGGGGTACGCCAGTCTATGCCACTTTTCTAGATCTTTCCAGGGCATTTGATTTGGTTAGGTATGATATTATGTGGTCTAAATTAACTGAAGCGGGTGTGCCTGGGGAACTAGTAAACCTATTTAAGTACTGGTACGGCCACCAAACTAACCAGGTCAAATGGCTTGGAGAACTTTCGGACGAGTATGGGTTGGAATGTGGGGTGAGACAGGGTGGACTTACTTCACCTACACTATTCAACCTGTACATTAACCAGCTGATTGTTGATCTGAGTGGTACCGGGGTTGGTTGCTCGATTGACGGTTACATGGTCAACAGTATAAGCTACGCGGACGACATGGTGCTGCTCAGTCCATCAATCTCTGCGCTTAGGAGGTTATTAGATGTTTGTAAGAATTATGCGAAAACACATGGACTTCTATATAACGATAAAAAGAGTGAGTTGCTAATATTTAGGTCCCGGGGTCGAAATGTTTTATGTGCACCCCCTGTACTACTTAACGGTGTCGCACTTAATAGAGTGAAGGAATTCATATACCTCGGCCATGTGATTACCGAGGATTTGAAGGATGACAAAGACATGGAAAGGGAAAGGAGGGCGCTGACGGTCCGCTGCAACATGCTGGCTCGCAGGTTCGCGCGATGCAACGTGGAAGTAAAAGTAACGCTTTTCAAAGCATACTGTCGAAACTTATACACGTGCAATCTGTGGGTCAACTATACGCTGCGGGCCTTCAACGCGCTCCGAGTACAATACAACAATGCCTTTAGGGTGATGCTGGGGCTCCCACGGTACTGCAGCGCATCGGCCATGTTTGCACACGCCCGTACGGAAGGGTTTGGGGCGACAGTGCGGCGCCGCGTGGCTTCGCTAATGCGCACGGTGAGGGGGAGCACCAACACCATCCTGTCGGTCATTGCTGACAAGCCAGACTGCCCCATTCAGCGGCATTGGGTACGATCGCATGTGCTTGTTCCAAGTGCCCCTGAAGGTGGCAGATTCATGAATTAGGTTTTTAATATTCTTTGCTTTTTTTTTCATATTTTGTATTATTTGTTTATTTTTTTTTATGTGTACTAACATAGTTGTTTTAAGTCACAATGTTACTAACAAAATATGGGGAAACCTGAAGTAAACAAATTTTATTTTATTTTATTTTATTATAGTTCACTCTTTCAGGAGGTAGTGCCGGTGTAGATGGTAATTTGTATGGTCCACCACCATGTTTCATGCGACGGGGACAGTTACCCAATATTTTCTTAACCTGGCTTTTGCCTTGAGGTATTCAGTACGTTTCAGGAATTATACTCAATGTGTGGTTGACACCTACATGATAATTTCTTTCATGTATGTCTTTGATTACTTTAGTGGTAAATTCACAATCTTTCGGTATGATTATTGGATATCTTTTATCGAAAGCCCAACCGGCATATTTCAGTCTGCCTCTGCAGCGAAGTATAACGACAATATCTTTAAAGAGCCTTAGATTTCGACTTAGATTAGTTTCTTTTCCTTTTAATTCATCTTCAAAATGTTCAGATTGTAAGTTCTTAATTTCTTTTAATATACTGCTTTCAGGATGCGTTTCTTCTGACAAATTATTTAATGATTTTTGTAACTGAAATTCTTCAGCTATATTTTCAGCCATATCTTCATCTTGAGCAATATTTAACTGTAGACTTTCTACATTCGGCAGATCCTCCCCCGCCAAAAAAATAACGGTATTTACTGGGACGAGTGGCTATTTTGATTGGTCCAATTTTAAGAATTCTGGTCCCAGTAACCAACGTGACCTTTCCTCTTCCGAAGCGTATGGTCTCGTTGCTGCATCCGCAGGGTTATGTTGTGATGGAATATGTCTAAGTATCAAATCCTTATTCAGTTTTATTTCCTCTAATCTTCGTGTCACAAATGGTGTAAGTAGTTTGTTGGAATTATAGCAGTCTATCACAATCTGGCTGTCTGTCCACAAGGTTTGCTTAGTGACCTGCTTTGTTAAGAATTTCAGAACATATTTAATCAGTCTACTTCCAATAAGTACACCGAGTAACTCTAGTTTGGGTATACTTAAGTTTTGTTGATCTTTGATCGGCACAAGTCGTGATTTTCCTATTATGAAATGTATATTAATTCCTTGCACCAAGTAAACCACCGCAGCGTAGGCCTGCAATGAAGAATCGGAGAAACAATGTAGCTCAATTACCCCATCGATGGAGGTAATAGTTCTACGAGGTATGCAAATATTTTCTATGTACTTTATATCTTTTAGAATAGTTATCCAACGTTCTTTAGCATCAGTATCTAGTGGACTATCCCAGCATCTGCACCATGTCGTGGAGTCGCCTTTCAGGCCTCACTTTGTACTTATTAGCGAGGATCCTGGCCCTAAACTACGACTCCGCGAAAGTACTTAATTGTCTGATGATAACTTGCATTGACTTACCGAGCTTGTAGTTGTCTCAGCCGGTACGTAGATGATGTAATGATCTGCTTCGCCGTGTTATGACATATGTGCCAACTATGATTATCCCATGCTCTTTGCTAACCTCTCCAAACCGATCTGTAGGGATTAAGCAATCATCATTTGCTTGTTTCGGAACTAATTGCGCAGGGTCAATCTTATTTTTACAACATGGGTTACGTTTATAGTATTAGATTGTTTACTCATATTTACTCTTAACCTCCAAATGAGATTTGTGTGTTCCAGAGCCTTGTACTCTGGCTTAAGTACTTTGTGCTACTCAGCGATTATATTGGATGTCCCTTGTCTGTGACCCTCGCCCTGCGGCTTGGGATTTTCTTTGTTAGGCTAGAGTAACTCTACGACCCCTTTAGAACTTGCACATGTGACCTACGCCACATGTGACCTACACCCTACGGCATAGGATTTGCCATAAAGGCGATAGCAACTCTACCGCCCATGCAGATTCTTGCACATGTGACCCATACCCTGCAGTATGGGATTTCTTATAAGGCTATAGCAATTCTACGGCCCCCTTTTTCAGAACTTGCACAGATCGACAGGGCATACGACCTTTGATTCAATTAGCGTTACTCGACTTCAGTAACTTCCTTTAGTTCAAACTACCGTAATACATATACGATTGGATTAACAACAAGTAATTTGATAAACCCTAGGCACTTAGTTTTCATCAACTGGAGGCTTCTCGCTTGTTCCGGAGCTCACTCAATTCACATTAGACTTTAAAATATTCTTATAGGACTGTACTCGATAGCGGCGGGGATTCGAAAGGGCTTTTCACTTAGCATGGCGTGGTTAGGTGAAAGTCCACAGACTATAAAGTACCATAGTTATGGTATTCTCGCTTACCTTGTGCAAAAGTGTCAGTGATCTCGCGAGAATGTCTTCTTATGTATTATTATGAGTGATTTCGCGCTAAGTCGCGACAGCTTCCTTCTGCGACATCACGTCCTCGCAGAAGGACACCACTGCGTCCCACGACTCTGCGCTACCGACCATCCTCTGCACTATCTGCCGGCAGCGTCAGGTCGCCTCCTACTTCATTTGTGAGGACACGGCGCTGCTCCTTCCAAGCTACACACTCGGAGAGCGTGTGCTGCGCCGTGTCCTCCCCGCATTGGACGCAGTGGTGGCACCGAGCGTCCGACTCCCTGCCTAAGTGACGCAGGTACTTGCCGAAGCAGCCGTGCGCCGACAGCAGCTGCGTCACCCTGAACGACAGAGAGCCGTGCCTTCTCCCGAGCCAGTCGTCCAGTACTGGCCGGATCGCCTCGACGGTAGCGAGGTAGGGAGCATAAGCCTCTGCCGCCAGTCCGACACCAGGACCTGACGGAGCTCCTCTCGGTGCAGCTCGATCTGCCGCTGCACCGGACCGGAGCCCCGTTTCTGCTCTTCCTCGCGCCATCGGTACTATAACGCGAGTACTTTCGCCTCTAGGTCCCAGGGCGGGGCGCGGGCATCCTAACTTATACTAGCTAACTTAACCTTTTTTCCGGGGGAAATTATAGGATGTCCGCCGCCCTGGGATGGGCGACGGGGTCTGTCAGACTTTTACTGACTAAAACCACCCCGGTGCTTCTTCTATCACGAGCGCGCGTGGGACCGTGGGAGTCTAAATTCTTCCACGGCCCCACACCCTCGTGCTGGCCCAGTCTGTCCGGGCCTCGTCTCCTGCACGGGGTGTTAAACTACCCCGTGCATCGCCTCAGAGACGCGCGCCGACACTAGCGCGCACCTCCGTCTCGGGGTCCATCAAATAGGGGGCAGGGACTTCCCCATTTCCCTCGCCCCTGGACCCATTCATGGTGAAGAGGGTGTTATCCGCCCTTTCTCGACGCCCGGTGCGTCTTCTGCGGCCCGGGAAGGGAGTTGAGATCGGGAGATCCCTCCCGGGGATTATCGGGGTCTCCCGTTCCGCAGCTTCCTTCTGCGACATCACGTCCTCGCAGAAGGACACCACCGCGTCCCACGACACTGCACTACCGACCATCCTCCGCACTACTGCCGGCGACTTAACCTAACCTATCTCCTTTCGTTTCCCTCGTGAGGCTGACAAAGTGGAAGTTTGGGTAAGGTCATGATGTGGTGTGTGTATTTCAACTGTTTACATTTCGTCATTGCGTGTTTTGTTGGTTTGTTTTTGTTATCCACACACGGATTTTTGTCTCATTATTTAATTATACAATATGTAAAGAAAACCCTGTCCGATCCGTGAAGGTATTGTTAGGTATCGATAACTGATTCTACTAATGCCCACAAAGACCGGCTAAACTTAAAAAAAAATCCTCCTAAAAAAATAAATATCATTTCGCAAAAAGAGGTAACTTAATACATGTGCGCTAAGCAACCCCTTCCGCGGGCGGCGGGGGGCAGGGCACGCGGCACCTGTGACGTGGTCGCGTCGCTATTCGCTTATAATGATACCGGTGTTGTCACTTTTTTTAAAATTACCAAATTTCGGGGAAATTGGAATTAATTCCCGGGAAAAAAGGATTATTTCAAAATTCATTAGTATTGTTACTATGATGATTATGTAAAATTTTATATCATATTTGGTCAAGTGACCAAATATGATATGAGTATGACCTTTATTATCCTTAAGGGTCGGACAGGGTTTTCTTTACATATTGTATACCTACTTACTATTACTCCATAACCTAACCTAATTTTGTTGTACAAAATTTGGTAACTTTAGCTTAATCCCGGAAATATCGAAAATACAGGATTACCGGTATTGATCTGGAGCCAATACCGAAAATACCGGTTTTGCTTAAATGATTCGGTATTGCGACCCCTAATTTTAAAATCAGTCGCCGGAAAAAACCGCAGGTGCGGCCGCTTGCATTAGTATTCTAGGGGCACAAATTCACGCGGTTAAAAACCGCAGCGGTTTAACCGTAGTGCGGCCACAGCCTAAAGCTCTAGTAACCAAGCCAGAAACTTAATAAAAAAAATAATACAAAATCTGCAGCAGCGGCCGTTAATGAGCGTTTCTCTTATTTTTTGCCATACTTTCAAAAAATCGCTAATAAAAAAAAAAAACAGTAAATAGCTTTTTTGATCATGAAATCAGATACATTATTTTATGAGTATTTTAACTTTTCTACAGGAATTCTGTTTGATTTAAGATTTTTGTATTAAAATCATAAAAATCTAAATCAAGGTAAGCTAGGCATTCCTATTTCGTTACTCCTTAATTGGTAAAAAAAACTTCGAACTTGCAAATTCTGTAGCTAAAATTTCTATGTTTCATAAAATTCATGATAAGTTTAATAAAATCATCGCAAATAACTACTAAGAATACCGACAAATATTTCCAATTTGGGTGCTTTAATATTTTTTTTGTTACTTTTAATCTAAAGTAAATAAAAAGTTTTGATTATATGAAAAATATACAAAATTGAAAGAATTTGCTTATTTTTTATAAAAATGTGTAGCATAATTGATATTTTGTACAAGTAGTGTTCATTTATATTGAATAAATAAATACAAAAAGCGAGTTTAAAGACGGGAGATGTTTGGGACAGTAACAAAAAAGGAGTCACTAGTAACAAAATAAAAAACACAAGGTTGGGTATACAATGGTTATTTTTAAATTCTATAATGGATTTTTTTAACTCCGATATTACACGTTTAACCGATTTTTTTTTTCTATACCATATATCAATTTGTTTCGAAACGGTCGTCTGTGCTTTACAATTAATTACCAAATTATTTTTTTGCAATAAATAAGTCTCTTTCTTTATTATTTTCACAATTTTTGTAAGTTATCTTCAACGAAGCTTCGAGGATTTCATTTCTGGCTTTAATTTTAAGTAATTTAGTCTCAAACTTCTTTTTTTGTTCCGTTGCGTGTTTTTGTAGTCGATATATTTTTGTTCTTGCAGTTTCGTTAGCTCGTTCTAAGTAAGCACTTCAACTTTTTGCTTTGTCATATTCTGTTTTCAGTTTATTTTTAATCCTTCGTGGACTTCCTACATGTTTTGACAATCTTAATATTGTTGATTGTGTTTCAGTCGACGTCTCAGATACTAAAATTTCCAAGGAGGACGTTCCCATTATGTCCGTTAAAATATCTGCCATTGTCGTTGAAGAATTTCCGCTACATACTGTTTTTTTGAGATTTCTTGTGGTTTTGTTTTTCTTCTTTCCTCTTTTTTCTACGATTTTTTAGTTCTGTTTCAGTCATTTCCGATGTTTTTTTATATTTATATTTTGATTTTATTCTTTCTAATTTTTTCTTTCTTATTTCTTCCAACTTATCAGGGTTCTGTTTTAATTTCTCTTTCTTGTGCTGTTAAATTGTAAACATAGCTTTATGATTCCGTTTTTGTTACTTTATTTTTCTGCTTATACGTTACTACCCCAAAGTAACAAAAAAGGAAGTAACGAAACGAGTGTTTGATTTTATTGAAATATTGTTGTGGTAGTTGAAATTACAGTTACGTCTATTATATTACACTAAATTTTATACGAAGCTAATAACTATTGCACTATGATAAAAAGAATTGGTAGATATTGTCAACTTATCTTGAAACAGCAATAACAAAAGCCGGAATGAGATTCACTCTTAGGTCCGTATTACAGAAAGTTACTCAAGCATTGATCTCTACTTAAAACTAGATTTGAGTCGAGTTTTGATTTTAGAACGACCCTCAAGCATAGATTCGTTGATCATAGATCAGCTGAGTTGGACTTTATTAAATCATACATAAGCATTGATCATCACTCAAGTGTGGTCGGGACCACGCTTGAGCATAGATTACCTCATTATATTGGCATTGTCATGTCATTTTTGATTTTTGTTCTATTTCTAGCTGCATTGTAGAATTCAAATATTGTTTTTCTTATTAATATTTGAATCAAAATGGATGTATTTGAAGAAATAGACCATTATGATAATTTATTTAACGATAATTTTAGTAGATTAAACTTAGTTTGAAGATGTAGTGAAAATTATGTTATTAAATTTTTGATTGAGTTATGCCTAAATAGTAAATTGTATTTATAGTAACAGGCTGTGTGAGCACACTTTTCTTCATATAAATGTGTGATTGTGCTGTTCTGGATCAACACACAACCGCTATATCCTAATTATTTGGGTTCTTAAAATGCATTTTATTCAATCTTATCTTGTGAATGAAAAGATCTATTAATTGGATATAGGATTAATAAGGGATGCTCAAACAGGAGGCTCAGGAGGTTTGAAGAGAGTAAGTTCATGACAAATAGTGCTTATTAATGTGTTATCCCATGGGAAAACTTAGGACGGCAGCTCCAAGGCCCAGAACGAAGGAAAAGCCATATTATGGCAGTCACACAAATAACAAGAGTCATTTTGTAGAAACGATTTATTGTGATGTGTAATAACGCTACATATTTGTTATAAATTCTTTATTTTAAGTTTTCCAATTATATCTCATGCCACTCCCATACCACATCTTTACACATGTAGTTTGAGCTCCTCTGTCACCATACTCCCCGTCCTTGCATCAGGTTAAATGGTAGGTGATGGGTGACTTTCATATGAGCATTCAAACTTGGACCTGTAAACAAACAAATACCATATAGTTAATAAAATACACTATAACCGAATTGCAACGGCAGAAATAAGTAATATAAAATAGACAAGAACATACATACATTTCTAAAATATGAAATTAATGTTAACAAGCATTAAGTGAATGAATGTACATATTGTATATCTTGTATTGGCTACTGTTTTCAACATTCATTTGGTTAGTTTAATTAAATTAGTAAGTAGAGGTATATATTCAGAGATAAATACCTTTCCTTTTTTACTCCAATTAAGGAGCTTATTGTTTTCATATTCATTGCTCCTTTAGGGGTCCTTTTTCTGTCTTCTCCGTTTCCATTAGAGTTACTGCGATTCATATATTGTAATATACACTGTTTGATCCTGTAGAATACATTGTATATCATGGAATTCGAATTGGATGGCGTGCAACAAGAGAGGCCTATATCCAGCAGCGACAACTTTAGCGTGATGATGATGACGAGTACAGAGAGAAACAAACTTAAATTTTTTTATCAAGTTTCTAAAAATTGTTTACACTTTTAACGAAAGTTGATTACATAAAACTGTCAAAGTCACGATCACGACGACCCACACCCATAATGTTATATTCTTGGGCACGAACGACAGTTAAAACATTTAGGGAATGAAATAATACAAAAAAAGATTTCTAATAGGTTTAACTTCAATAAATGTGGGATTTTACTATTCAGGGTTAACAAAACAACGTTCCTTTTATTAATTTTTGGGTTCATAAGGTACAATTATATATTTCTTATTATGTAAATTAAATAAATCGTAAACGAAAACAGACTGATGCATAGACAAAACACATCTCTGCTTGAGGCTCGAATTGAGTCTCGATTTGCTGAGTATAGATTGATTACCGTTCTGGAATAAGAACTATGCTCAAGCACTGATTCTATACATAAGCAATGATCAAGTGATTGGAGTTTAAACTGTACTTGAGTAACGTTCTGTAATACGGACCTTAAACGGGTACGTGTACACTTTTCAAACTTCGGAACAGCAACTGACGCAATACATCAATATGGCGGTATTTTGTGAGATCTAAGTTGTTGCTAGTTCAAAAAATATAATTAAATTGATATTTCTTAATATTGTACATGTCTAAATTGGGTAACAAAAACTGAAATCCATTTTTGGAACTGTCTCTGGGACATGTTTAAAATTAATTAATAACCGTAAAATTTTAACCAAATTACCATGAAATAAATATTACGTGAACCCTTTTACCTTGTAATACGATTTGTAATCAAAATCTCAGAATAGTTTCTTTGAATTATATCAAAATAATTAAATTTGAAATTGCGATTGGTAGACTGGGACATACGAATTTTCATACATTGCAATTTTCGACAGTTTATATTTAGTTGATTTTTTATTTTATTATGATATATATATTATTGGTTAACATATTTTGTGTAAACTTGAATTACAATAGTGCTTCTAAGTAAAACAGTATCAGCAATTTATAGATTACACCAAAGTTATTCATCTACAAAATCAGGGGACATTCCACAAATGTGTAATGGCAAAAAAAAAGAGAAATGCTCTAATGACGTTGACGTTTAGGGCAAAGAGTATAGTAAGTATATAATAGTTTAGGGCGTGTTGATATCACAGAGTACTTTTTTATAGTTGATATTTATTTTTTGATTATTTTGATCTGAGTAGATATTAAAAATGGTTAAATCTAAAACAGGATTATTTGCGCTTGGATTCTTTGTGTTTGCATCTTTGTTCATAATAATTGCCTTTGTAAGTCCGTATTGGCTGGTCACTGACGGAAAACTAAAGAACCCAAAGTTTATAAAAATTGGTAAGATGTATTGTGTGATGTATGTGTTTTTATTGTTGGAAAGTATATAATTTTTTTTTTTTTTTAATTAAACATAAGAATGAAGTTGTTTATATTTGTTACTAGCCATTGCTCGCGACTTCGTTCCTGACTCACCTTTCCTTTTTTATTCAAATGTGATAATGGTCATGCACAACTTACCAAAACTTAATTGCTAACTTACGCATACCAATAGGAACGCATTCAGACTACTCACACAAAGTTTCATTTAATAAATATAGATACAATGTTCATTTAATAAATCTAAAGAATCTTGGTTAAATTTGCAGGCTTATGGGAGGTGTGCTTCAATGGATTCGAAGAAATCCATCATTGGTATGATACAGTGTTCACTGGGTGCTGGTGGATATTTGAAGAGGAATATTACATAATCCATGACATACTACTGCCTGGTTTCTTCATAGCAACACAATTCTTTTTCACTATAGCTATGTGCTGTGTTATATTATCAATGTTCTTGTCTTACCTTTATGTGAAGAAAGACAGAGATGATGACAAATACCTAACTCTATTGGTAACTGTAGGGACAGTGCTTGTTATTGGAGGTTTGTTATAGTTTTTACCTATTCAAATATTCTAAGTCAAACTACAGCAAAAGACTTTAATTACCGGCCCTAAGAACTAATTGCTCTTTTAGTTGAACTGATTAGTCAAAATATTTATAAAGTAAATTTAGGGCCTCTCTTATTTATATTTAATTTTGAGAATAATTATTTTACATAATCAGTCAAAATGTTCCCATTGCTGGAATGCAAGCCTACTCTGTGATTGGAAATGCGGCAGTAACCTGCTATAAGTGCCAGATGCAGGTTGGTAGATGTCGCAGGCTTGCAAGTGTCAAGCTGCCCACTGCTCGCTGGTAAGGATCAGGCCTGGGTCGCCGGCGCGTTGTGTTTCACTCGTGCCTTAAAGAGATGCCAGGCTAATGCCTGCCTGGGTTAGGGTTGCAGGTTGGTCAAAAGAGAAACTGTGGCCCTGGCGCACAGGCAAGTGAAGGAACATGGGTGGGTTTTAGTCAGGAAAAGTCTGACACACCCTTTCGCTCCGCCCAGAGCAGAAGAGGTCATTTGATGATTTTCTATCCATAACAAAAAAAGGTTGATAGATGTCACATCTTCTAACTTGGCCCTAAGCGTTCACTTTTTGAAAGCAATGCTGATGAAATAAATCGCACCATCAAGGATTCAAACCTGGTGGCCTTCAAAGGCTGGTGCATTACTTTGAGTAACTATGTGAAAACTTGTAAAATGTTCTGTAATATTATAAACTTACTTTCAGGGTTCTCTGGCATCATATCTGTGGTGACATTTGGCGCTAGAGGTGATGGACGAGACTGGATGCCCAACTGGGAACACAATGATCTGGGCTGGGCATATGCTCTTGGTGTCATAGGAGTTATTTTACTATTCCCTGCCGGCATTCTGTTTTTGGTAGAAGCAAGAGTACAAAAGTATAAAAGACTTCATGAGATGCAGAGCAGGGAGCCATCATCTTATACTATGCATGAAAGGAAGGTTGGCTATTCAGGAGGGCATACTGATATATAGACAAACATTTTTAAGTACTTTTTATTATAATGACTCCGTTCTTTCAGATCTTTAACAGTTTTAAGTATCTAGATTTAATAACAAACACTACTATAAGTAACATGTTATTTTGTGGATTTTTACTGTAATCGTGGCGTTAGCAATATAATTAACTGTATCTGTGTAGTACTTCCAAGTATACACTAATTAACTTAACAATATAATTGACTGTATCTATGTAGTCCGTCCAAATATACGCTTAATATTTTTTTAATACTCTAGAAATAAGTAGTTTAGACTGACTGAGTACTATTTCTTTACAAATGTAACAGTTAAATAATTATCTAAAATTTTACAGCTGTGTTCCAAGAGCCTATGTTTTTTTTTAAATGGGTATTTTGAACCGATTTTATATTCTATTGATCTAATTTCTAAATAAGAATTCTTAAAATATGTTGTACTTGTCTGAATGCAGAAACCACAATTTGGATAAATATAGATATTACAATATGTATTTTGACTTTGGGAAAATGTGAAATCATGTACTTATACATAATAAGTATGTCACTAGCATTCAGGAGTCTTATTACATTTTTGTTTATTTAATTATGAATGTACTTTTTGTACAATTATGTTAGTAAAGCTTAAGCAGACATACTGGCACAATATATTATATTCTATAATCTATGTTATGAGTTCAGTTTCCACTCTTAATCCTTCTAGTGGACCAATGTGTGTACCGCAATATAGTTCATAACTTTATACTTAACAGGTATATAAAAAAAATCGCTGTAAAAATATTATAATAACTCATGCATTTATAGAGGTAATTGTTTCTCATACATTTTTTACCAGAGTGGTGCTGATAATACGACAATAAATGAAAACACGTACAATGCTGGTTCATAGGAATAATCCTAAATCATAGAAAAAAACCTAGCATCAAAATTTAAAAATGAAAATTTCAAACAAATAAAATCGTATAAAATTGTAAACAGAATAGCACATCCTTTAAAATATTTGGTTCAACAACCTCCTATCGGCGGCAGCGCGGTCCTGTATCGACTTGCGTTTTCGCGCCATTATTATTAAAGTTTAGTACCTACCGCTGGATGCGGCAAACATCAACCTGTAAGCGCTTCCTTATCAACATGTACATCATGTAGAAAATGTGAATAATAATTTCCTGTGACTAAACTAATGGACATATTTAATTATTTATATGATTTTTTATGGGTAAACTGAAAATGTTTTGAGGTACACGATGTTTAATTTATTGTCATATTGTCATCACCACTTTGTATATTTATTTTATGTTTACTGAAAATATAAAATGTGCTTTTCTCACCCTGGGTTGCATATAGGCAAGCAAGATTGGGGAACACGGACAGGTTTTAGTCAGTAAAAGTCTGACACCCCCTTCCTCTCCACCCAGAGCGGGAAAGGTCATTTGATGATTTCCCATCCAGTACAAAAAAAGGCAAGCAAGATTACTAGCTGACCTGGCAAACATTGTAATGCCATTAAAATTATTAAAAAATAAAAAAGATATGAATCTCTAGTTTACGATCTATTCCTATCTGGTCTAGAGACAGAATATTGAAATAATTATACAGCGTGGAATTTTAATGGTTGTTTTCCCGCAGTGAAACGGTTTTGTCTTAGTAATACAATTGTTTCATCAATAAATAAAATATTAGAGACATGAAATGACAGATTTAACATAGTCATAAAAAATCTCGAAAGTGAGCACGAACTAATAGTAACCTCCTGATAATCTACAGTGAATGGCGCTGGGCCATTGATCCACGTACTTCAACTATTATCCATTTATACTTTTACGGGCTTAGGACCATCATAAATACTTTTTAGCTGCAATTTACTAAACACGAAAATAAAATTATTATCTAAGATAAATGTTTGTAATTTTTGTGCGCAGACTAGTATGTCGTATAACTACAGTTGAGAGCTTATTTGACTTTGAACATTTATAAAGCGGCATCACCTTTGAACGGTTAGCGTTTTGTATTGGTACCTACATTTAAGTTATTTTATACCGTATTAACGCACATGACAGATTTTTTTGGTTCGAACATTTGTTGGATTGTTGCTTACAAGCTGTTTTATGCCATATCACTAAGCGCGGGAGCTTAATGGTTTGAACATTAAATGCGTTGCTTTTCTTTGAGGCGGTTTCATGTCCATTCCGAGTAGTATCTATAAGTTGTATCTAGCGTAACTAACTTTTCTCACTTTTTCGAGTTGATGATTTATTTTTTAATTATTTTACAACACAAACTTATTTTTTACTCTATTCATCGAAAGTAGGTACTCCTTATAGCAAATCGTTCTGCCGCGGGAAAACAACCATTAAAATTCCAGCGTGTATAAAGAAAAAATTATTGCCTTTTGGAGGAGTTTATTTATAAATATTGATAGGAGCATTTTCTATAATATATATATAGACAGCATATCTTATATTTATTATTATAACTAGGTACCTACATAAAACGATAGATGGCATGATTTTGTATTTTTTTGTGGTTAGCGCCACTTTCAAGCCACGGATACACTAGGGGACAAATGTGGCGACAACGCGCAACTTATGTCCATAGCAACGTCAGATGAAATCGTGCGACTTCGCGAAACTTCGCCTGACATATCTGATGACATCGCGCAACTTATGCCCGTAGCAACGTATTAGTAAATGTAGTTGGGGACACGTGTTGCGTGATGTTACCAGACATGTCGAGCGAAGTCCGGCAACGTCGCGCTACCTAATCTAACGTCGCTGGCGACCCTTGTCGCGCGATGTTGCCAGTCATGTCGACCGAAGTCCGGCAACGTCGTGCTACTTCACTCAAAGTCGCTGACGACACGTGTTGCACGACATTTGTTCCCTAGTTTGTCGGCGGCTTCAATCTCGTAATAATAAAGGCTCATTATACATGTAGTGAATCCCATACAAAATACTGTCCAATGAATAAATACATTATTAGTATTGAAAATAATCAATTTGAATGGAATGTACCTACACTGCTTGCAAGGACTAGAATAATGAATCTTTTTATGTTAACAATTAAGAATTGTGTGCCTTAATTAAAATATAATTTAAATAACTTTTTTTATCATTTTATAAGCTCGTACTTTGCGTTTTTAAATACTGAAGAATTTATTTTGTCTAAATTGGAAGGCACAGTGTTTCTGCATAGGAGCGACATCTTAGCTGCTTCGAAGCCTAAGAACATGCACTGCGCTTCTTGAAGTCCAGAGAGCATACCATGAATGAAGCCACTCGCAAAGCAATCTCCTGCTCCTGACACATTCTCGACCTTACCAATAGGTTTGGTTGGATAAAATCTTGCTATATCTTTCTGTCCTTTATTTTTGAGGGTTATAACTCCTTTGGAACCCATCGTAATAATCATAAATTCTATAGCATGTGATACAACTGGATATAGTTTTGCAATTTCAGTAAATTCACATTGACTGTCAACATACGTTTTTTGGGATGGCTCAAGCACTTGTGCCATTGCTCGTAATTCAGATAAATTCGGTGAGGCGAATGATATAGTGTATTTATCGCGAATAATTTTCGCAGCCTTTCTTCTATCTGTCGGTTCGAAAAAGACTGAAACAAAAGAACAATGTATTTACAGTAAATGTCGATGATCCGTATTATATAACTCTATAGCATAGTTCTTCAGGCTTCGGTAGAAGTTCTATAACAGCAAGGACCCCTGGCCCTTGGCCACATATTATGGGTACCTATGTCGAATATCGTTCTATACCGTTTCATTTTGGCATAGGTAAACCCAACCCCTATTAAAATAAAGGAGTTCTTTTCCTATGTGCACAAAATAATACGGCAGCAAGCTACATACAGGCACCAACAAAAGTCGGATAGTTATTTTAGTTTCTAAAATATTAATTACTGGTTCCGCTCCGTAGTTTCACCCGCATCAATTTTAATTCCGCGTAAACATCGGGTTAATAAGTACCAAAGTACACTATTATAATTATGTGCACTGGTTAAAAACTGTGTGCAAAATTTCCAACAAAATTGGTCCAGCCATGCAAGCGTGTAAAAGTGAAACATACAATCACATTCACTTGTCGGCATTAAATAGGTATTAGTAAGATATGGCTTAAAAAACGTAAACGTCATATTATCAAGTATTTTCTTCGAAGCCATTCATGCTCAGTTACCACGCCGGCCTGCGGCGTGGAGGCCCCGGGTTCCATCCCCGGACAGGTCATGATGGAAAACGATATCTTCCTGATTGGCCTGGATGTTTATCTATATATGTATCTATTATAAATATAGTATCGTTGAGTTAGTATTCCATAACTAACACACGTCTCGAACTTACTTTGGGCTAGCTCTATCTGTGTGATTTGTCCGTATATATTTATATCGACGTATTTTTAATCCCCCATGTTTTTAAGCGGTTCTAAACTAAGGAGTATCTTAATTTGACAGGACTATTCAGATATGTTATCTTCTTTCTTTTTCTTAATGAATTAGATAGAAAGTATGCACTGAACTTAAATTAGTTTAGTTTATGTGAACAAAAGATTTGGCACCAGTGTCGCAAATTCGCAATACATGTTTTTTAATTCTGTCTAATAATGTAGTAGTACCTATATATAGCATATGCATAGTCAGACTATGATAGTCTGATGGTAAATTCGTCCGAAATGAGATCTTCCATCTTGATCTCAAAATCCCCATCATCCAGCAATTCATGAAACGTCTTTCCAAGCGTTTATAGCAGCGGCTGCCAACTACACCCCCTCCACCATCTCCCAGCTTCGCCGCCCTCAGCACGCCCTCACAGACCCCGATAACCCCATAACACTCCTCCAAGAGGTCAATAGGGCCACCAGCAACCTCTACAAAATACGGACCTACCGACCTCGCCGCCGAGGTCCTTCGCGACGCGCCCCACAGCTTAATTGACCTCCCCGTCCCTTACCCGATGAAGGCCAGCTCGCGCCGCGGCTGAACCAGTAAATATAATGTCCCAACTAAGACCTCCGAGTTTGTTTCGGGAACAGTGAAATATTGGAGCATAGTGGCCGCATCATGTCTTTACGCTAAACCGCTCCTTATCGTCCAAACGCGGGAAACGAAAGGAGTTAGGTTAGGTTAAGTTAAGCTTCCTGGTGGCGGACTGGCGGCAGAGGCTTATGAGCCCTACCGCCGGCCTCGCTACCGTCGAGGCGATCCGACCAGTACTCGACGACTGGCTCGGGAGAAGGCACGGCTCCCTGTCGTTCAGGGTGACGCAGGTGCTATCGGGGCACGGCTGCTTCGGCAAGTACCTGTGTCGCCTAGGCAGGGAACCGGACGCTCGGTGCCACCACTGCGTCCAATGCGGGGAGGACACGGCGCAGCACACGCTCTCCGAGTGTGTAGCTTGGGAGGAGCAGCGCCGTGTCCTCACAAATGTCCTCACAAATGAAGTAGGAGGCGACCTGACGCTGCCGGCAGTAGTGCGGAGGATGGCCGGCAGCGCAGAGTCGTGGGACGCGGTGGTGTCCTTCTGCGAGGACGTGATGTCGCAGAAGGAAGCCGCGGAACGGGAGAGGGAGATCTCAACTGCCTTCCCGGGCCGCAGAAGACGCACCGGGCGCCGAAGAAAGGCGGATAACGCCCTCTTCCGCCCCCCATGAATGGGTCCAGGGGCGAGGGACATGGGGAAGTCCCCGCCCCCTATTGATGGACCCCGAGGCGGAGGCGCGCGCGAGTGTCAGCGCGCGCCTCTGAGGCGATGCACGGGGTAGCTTAACACCCCACTACCCCGTGCAGGAGACGAGGCCCGGACAGAACTGGCCAGCACGATAGTGTGGGGCCGTGGAAGAATTTAGACTCCCACGGTCCCACGCGCGCTCGTGATAGAAGAAGCACCGGGGTGGTTTTAGTCAGTAAAAGTCTGACAGACCCCGTCGCCCATCCCAGGGCGGCGGACATCCTATGAGGACTTCCGCCCCGAAAAAAAAAAAAAAAAGGTTAGGTTAGGACATATAACATCCAGCGGGCATCGCGGGCCTACCGCACGGTGGGCTTCGCAGCGGCGTGCGCTCTGGCGGGCACCCCGCCTTGGGAGCTCGAGGCGTGGGTGCTCGCCAGAGTGTACGAGTGGACGGCGGGGCGCAGGGCGCTGGGCGAGCGTCCGGCCCCAGAAGTGAGGGAGCCGTCCGCCGGGAGGCGAGGGACGCCTCGTCCAGCATTGGACGCGAGGACCTCGCCTCCGCCGTCTTCGGCCGCCGTACCCTCGACGCCATCGGGCCGGTCCTGGAGGACTGGCTCGACAGGCGTCACGGGTTCCTCTCCTTCCGTCTGGTGCAGGTACTCTCCGGCCACGGCTGCTTCGGCAGGTACCTGCACCGGATAGGACGAGAGGAGACACCGTCGTGCCATGGTTGCGGCGCGGCGGAGGACACGGCGGAACACACCCTCGCGGTGTGCCCGTCGTGGGCCGTGCCGCGCCGCGATCTTGTCACGGCGGTTGGAGGGGACCTCTCGCTGCCCGCCATCGTCAGAGCGATGGTGGGGAGCGAGGAGGCTTGGGTGGCGATGGCCTCCTTCTGCGAGGTCGTGATGTCGCAGAAGGAGGCCGCGGAGCGCGAGCGGGAGGAGGATCCACTCGCTCCGGCGCTCCGCAGGCGGCGTAGGGGGAGGAGAAGGCGGGATTTCGCCCGCTTTCTCCCTCCCTGAGGTGAGCGGCGGGCGTGAGGCACGGGAGTGCCGACGCCCGCCTTACATTGCTCACCACGTGGGTGGCTAAGCCACCAAATGAGGGCCCGCCGTACTAGGCGGGTTTCGCCGGCGGGGGAGAGGTAGCTCAGGCTGCGCTAGTTTCCCACTCCCCCGCCACTATGGCGATGCCGGAGTGCCGCTGTGGGTTTAGTGGGTATTCCCGGCTTCGGCTGGGCGAGTCCCACACACGCCCTTCGGGGTATGGTGCTTAAATGCATTACCACAGCGGAAAAAAAGGATAAGTTAGGATATAAACTTACTCAAGAAAAAACTTACTGAAGACTAGGCTGTATGGCGTACAATGCCTTTGCCTTCTCCGTTCAGAAGAACAGAAAGAAGCAAACAAAGAAGAAAAAAAAACACTATGGTCAGGAGGTTTGGCGGGAATGTCAAGATGAATGTCACGCTCGTTTTTCATTGGACATTTAAAATTATTTATAGTATCGTTTACTAAATAAAAACGCGTGATTTATGTAGTAAAAAGTGCATTCAGTGAATAATTCAAAAAGAACAGTGAAATATTGTAGCATAGTGGCCTCATCATGTCTTTACGCTAAACCGCTCCTTATCGTCCAAACGCGTAAAACGAAAGGAGTTAGTTTAGGTTAAGATAAGCAAGGATAAATTAGGATAAGTTAGGATAGATATTTAATAAAGAAAAAAATTACTGAAGACTTGGCTGTATGGCGTACTATGCCTTTGCCTTTTCCATTCGCCCGAACGGAAAGAAATGAACCAAAAAAAAAAAAATGTTTGTGATTGTGGGTTTTGGCGGGAATGTCAAGATGAGTGTCACGCTCATTTTTCATTGGACTTTTAAAATTATTTAAAGTGTCGTTTACTAAATAAAAACGCGTGATTTATGTAGTAAAAAGTGCATTCAGTGAATAATTCAAAAAGAACAGTGAAATATTGTAGCATAGTGGCCTCATAATGTCTTTACGCTAAACCGCTCCTTATCATCCAAACGCGTAAAACGAAAGGAGTTAGTTTAGGTTAAGTTATGCTAGGATAAGTTAGGATAAATTAGGATAAGTTAGGATAGATATTTAATGAAGAAAAATTACTGAAGACTTGGCTGTATGGCGTACTATGCCTTTGCCTTTTCCATTCGCCCGAACGGAAAGAAATGAACCAAAAAAAAAAA